>JAJLUL010000105.1:0-77519 GCA_030564325.1 Blastobotrys capitulatus | reverse complement strand
AAAAAAATCTTACCTTGCTATAACCGTTGTGGAAAAAAAAAAAAAACTATCGCGAGAAAAAAAGTTTGTTGTGTAAAAAAACTATCACGAAAATCTTTTTTTGAATGTCAAGCATTAGACACGTTGGCCACTATAATTGGGCCCTGGTTCAAGTCTGGCTTGCCCAGTTGTTGGCAAAATTAAAACTCGTTAAAAGCCTAAAGAGGCGGGGGTCCGATTGAAAAGACTAAAAACAGTGGTAGTGCGTGTAGCCTGAGAGCTCTACTACGCGTAACTTCTAACTATTCAAAGTTTGACGTATCGGGCCGGTACCGGATGGACTTGTGCGGCTTGCAAGCTGGGGCTCAGCTAAAGGCGCTTGAACAAAGCCTACAAGCTTACAAGCGTGGGCCAGGGTAGGGCTTAAATTAAGTTTTAAAAAGTTGGGTGATTACGTAAGTTTGGCGTAAGCCTTAGCTTAGTGATTATGTCAGTGGCAAAGAGGACCATTTTTTCTCAGCATAAATTCGCGTTGAATAGAGTTGTCGGTTTCACCTCCAACCACAGCTGATAGTTTTATTTGATTTTAAGACGAGAATATCACTACACATGTGGCAAAAAAGTATCAATTTTTGTTTATATCATTTGCATATATATATTGGTTCATTGTAATTAATTTTATAATTCAATAATTACCTCAATTGCTACATACATGCACCTGCGGTCCTATGCATACTTTGCTATATATTAGTTAAGTATAATTATGTGTCAGATCTTGAGAGATCAATGTTGCCGATGGTTTATAGAAGCTAATTTGCGAGTTTTATATTCAAGTATATATAAATTCTGTAATAAAGGGAATTCGCAAGCAGTCTTTTATATATTTGGTTATGTACTTTATTCAATTAATTACTTATTTCCATCAATTAACTCAAAATTTTGAAAAATCAATAAGCCAGAATCACATAAATTTCAATATTATTATGCCTCTTGATCTATAGACTTTTTGCACTATCATAATAAATGAATATATAGGTTATAAATTAATCTCTAAGTCAATTCGGATCGATCATCTTTATTTTGATTAGTAAGTATTTTTAATCTCTATACATATTGTAAGCGAGCGATATACAATTCCATAATACAATTATACCATCTAATATACATGTATCCACTATGTACGATATATATAATAGCCCACAGCCTGCCGGGTCTAGGCCTATTATTCCATTATCATAAAATAAATTAATGTGATAATAGAGTTTTATTACAAAGATATCTATGGTATTTTATGGAGATAATCTTTCATTATATCAGTGCATCAGTGAGTATATATATATTATTTATATACTTGGTACACTATTCATAAGCAATGTAACAAGAGTTTTATCCAGCCCAAAACTGTTAACAAACACACACTAACTCCAAATACCCAATCAAAACCAGGGACATTAATATTTACCCGCACGTGGTAATTAAACACTCAGTGCACATGTTATTGCAATACAGTCATGCATGTTAAAATATTTCTATATATACATATGTATGTATTTGCTTGTCCAATTAGTTGAAAATTTTAATAAAGGTGGGAATAGCTTTTTTGTCTTTTCAACCAGAAAGCCCACCACCAATCTCAGTCGTCTAATTTGGGTGCAAAGTTGTTAAATTGAATGTTGAAACAAAATAAAGATAGTTTATGCTTCGAAGATCTACAAGTGTTTAAATTTTTAAATGAAAATAATTTCAAATAAATTATGCCTACAGAAAGCACTAGTACTTGAATGTTTATTATATTTCGATATATTATTCTGCTTACCAAATAGTATAACTCATAATTGCAACATATTATAGCTAATAATTATCTCTTTGGTCTATAATATAATCATATAGCTTGATAGTATTGGTTGGAAGCAGTAGACATCACAAATAATAATATCTTTCCCGTGAGTCGTCCGCAAAAAGAATAGTAGTAATTAACACAATAATGGCCCGACAATTGATCTAATTCGTTCTTTACATACATAATGTAGCATTATAAACAAAATTAGGGTTTAAAGTACACAATTGGAGTGTTACAGGTGTGGTCCTAGCTATGGACTGACCCTATTATGAACAATAAGCAAATATGCTCAGCTAGCATGTAGTTTTTTTGAAGGAAGCTCGAATTTTATGGTTCGGATTATACTGTGCAGTGGTCCATGAGCTTAACAGTTTCGAACATTATAGATTTAATGGAATAGTGTAGTCAGTTTAGTTTCCTTTTTTGAAGCATCTTTAAAATGCGTCCTGTCCTTTTTATTAATAAATGCTGGATAAAAAAATAATGTATATCCAAATCATGATACTTGCTACTGAAACCTAAGACTGACAATAGATGATAATCCTCTAAGTATACATATAACTAAGTGTACGTACCATTAATGCCAGTTGCGATCCGTATATTATTTCCATCTGAATCCGATTTAAATCTACATGATAGCCATAACTTAAACTAGTAAAGCAGCTCCGAATAGGTTCAGATCACGGACTACAGCAGTTACACCATCTTAGTACTGTAATACAGTGTATACTGTGGTACGAGGTATCTGGTATAACTCAACAAAAATAATAATTTCTTTTCTTGGGATATGATAATGGTCGAGACTTACATTTATTTTCGTTTTTATTTACCTACGAACGTGTATATGTAACATACACTGTATGTATGTAGCCTTTTCTATTGTATTTAAAACAAAATCAACAAATCATTGATGGCCAACCGTAAAATTATCATTAGTAAATTTATACTATATAAGTTTTTATCATCAAGATGCATTTTGTACAATTTACGCTAGACAATATAACTTTAATATCCATACATGTATATGATTAATGGTATGTAATCTGAAGCAGAATTTTAACCATTACCGCTTCTCACTTTACAACAGAGCTTAGTTTTATTGATGATGGCAATGACATAGATTGGAGTATGAAATTTGAATGATCAGATTCCTGCAGGTGGGTTTAGATTAATGATTAATAATTTACCATAATCAATATAATTCAATTTTTTATCGATAAAATTAATAACATTATAATATATACATGTATATGTATATCTAAGATTAAATTGCCTCAAAGTAAGTTATAAATTCATTAATATGGTTCATCAGGTTGCTGAGAGGGAGCTGATATTGGATCTTGTATATTTCTTATTTTTATTTTGAGGTACAATTCCATAATATTATTATAGGCAATTTTTTATTTTAAAGCACAGTTGCATAATATTATTATAAACAATTCTAATCATTTCCTGGTATTACTCTCAGAGCATAGTATCCGATCTAGGGTACCAGGTACGATCGATCGTTCAAATATAATTTAAAGTCTCTAATTAAAGGTATCCGCAATTCGATTACCGGCCTAACATATAAATGTATATCCAAATTAAAGGATGGCTATGCAGAAGTTTTGTATCCACTCTACCTTAGGCACATGTGCTAACAAAAGCTTAATGACAATATTATTATTATGACATGAATACATTTGAATAATGAACTCGGGGAGTTACATGTAACTGAATTTTAGCTTAAAAATTATTCACTGAGGCGCACATGTACTCAATAATCCTGTACAGGTATGGGTAGGTAATGTATACCACTGAGTTACCATGGAAAACCCCGATACTAAGCTTAACCTAATAATTTAAAAGTTTAATGATATCCGGATTAAAGAACCTCTGCAGTGAGTAGAACATCGATAATCGATGTACAACTTTGAAGTTAGTCGTTTGTAATAATAATATACACTATCCATATCTATCGTAATACGAAAAAAAAAAATAATAATAACTATTTATTTGCTAATACAGTAACTTTGAAAGAATTGAGAGCAATATACAATAATAATAAAGCAAATTTGAAATTGCTATGTTATTCTAAATTCTATAGTACTACAACTGTAATTATTCAAAAACACTCCATAGAGCTAGTAATAGGAAAAAGAGTTCCAAAATTGCCAACTAAATAAATTGCATTATAAATGATTGCTATTTTGCTTATTTTTTTTTTTCAATAAAGCAATAAACTACCAAAATAGAAAGAATGTTATTTTCATTATTTACAATTTTATTTTTTGCTTTTCTACCTTTAGCTCAAGCAGCATTTCAAATTAAAGTTACTTCATCACACGATTATTCTGTTTTAGGATATGTTGATGAAATTTAAAGTGACAAAGGTATTGCTAAAATTTCAAAAGATGGAAAAGGGTCGTTTGGTCTGAAAGATAGAAAACTTGTTAGTAAAATATCAGGCAAAACTCTTTATGCTAATGCTGGAGAAGATACATCTTTATCAAAACCAAATTTGATTGAATTCCATTCTGATAATAGAAGAGCTAATTTTTTGAATGGTTTCAAGAGTTAGAAAGAAGAAGATAAAGCTGTTTTATATTTGGAATTATTAAATGACCTTAATTTTGCTTGCCCAACTAGAGAAGGTTCTAATGAATGGGCTTTAGCTTATTGGTATGAGTTACCATACATGCAACCACCTTATCCAGTTTTTGCATACGGTTGCAAGGTTGTTCAATTAGCTGCTGAAGAAAAATAAATAACAACATTTATATTGTTATTTAAAAAATAATAAAAAAAAAACTTATAAAGTTCTATTTGAAGAAAATAAAAAAAAACGATTATACATTTGATATTATTACTAAGTCCATAGCAGTCCAATAAATTGTTATTTTACTAGTACTTATTTTTTGATGTGAAAAGTCAACTCTTGGGCTTCATTTTCAAGTCAATATTAAAAAAAAAAAAAAAAAAAAAAAAAACTATAAAACATTAATAACGCAGCTTATTTACTAAATACTATTTAACTACCATGAGAAACTTTCTTCAAAATAGTCTATTCTACAATTATTAATATCCTTTTTTAAACAATCACAAACTGCCAATCTCGCTTCATCATTCATTTTACCTGGACCACAACAAACGACTGCCACTGACCCAATAGATTCTCTTGCAATATCTTTAACAGCTCTACATACCATACCTTTTGATGCATTAACGATTTTAAAATCCTGTATCAATTCCTTTGATTGTAACCTTTGCCCTTTTTCAATTGTTGAAGTTTCAGAATCTGATGATGGTAATGGTGGTAATGGTTTTCTAACCCAAATTTCAATATCAAACCTTGAATCTGATTGTAGATGTTTTAAATGCTCACCAAACCAATCCAAAACCGTTAAATCAGGTACAATCCAAATAAATTTATAATGAGCATTTTTATCTTTACCAATTAACTGTTGTGCATGGGAATAGGTACCTGTAATGCCAATACCACCAGCGAAAAATATAATATTTTCATATTTATAAATTGGATGAGATTCTCCATAAGGACCATCGATCCCTAACTTAATTTCCCTCTTTGTAGTGTTTGCTAAGTTTTTTGTAATACCATTTTTAACCCTTGCGAAAACTTGAATTGTTGAGATATCATTCGGTTTATGAATAAAACTAAATGGATGACTTTGCCAAGGTTTAATACCACTAAAATGTAAAAATCCAAAACATCCAGGATAAAATTTCCATCTATTGGAATATTTTATGTCTAATTGAACAATAGAATTATTATGTACAGTGATTTTTGCGTTAGAGGATAATCCAGACCACAAAATTCTTAATAATCTTAATATTCTATCAAAACCCCAGATTGCAATTGCTGCATAAGTAGCTTGATGATACAATTTATAAAAAGTATGATAGTATGCTCCAATTAAAAAGAAAACAGCTAATAATATATGAATAAATAAAAATAATTCATAATTTAAAGATCTAAAATAATGAATTGCTTGAATAAAAATAATAACACAACAAAATAATGCAACATTACCCCATATGAACCAAGTGAAACTCCAATATTCAACATATGCCCCCATTTTATGTAAATTAATTAATACTGTTAACCCATGAGCAAATAAATTCAATGATAATAGTCTACCAATCCATCTATGCAATGTATTAAAAGAATTTAAGGATTGTCCAGTTATGAATAAAAAAATATTATTTCTACCAGCAAATAGAAATAAAAATGGCATCAAAAACATTAACATGGTACCAGTTCTACCAGCTACATACTGTGCTTTTTGTGATATTGCTGATTGTTGGCTTGTTTCATCAATTGTATATCCACAACTCAAAAATACAATATTTTCAATAAATAATATTATAATAACAAATGTCAATGCTCTTAATGGAATATTTAACGAAAACTTTCCCAAATATAATTGTGCTGAGTGATGATTGCCAAAAGTTGGCATAACTAATTGTCGTTGAATGCTTTTGGTAAATTTATTATTGAATTTTTTCAACAAATTATGACATATTTTATAAAATAAATTCGTTAAGGTCCACCATACTAATAATAATCCAATTGTTGAACACATAACAGCACAGAAGATTTCTGTTGTATGCTTGGTCTTGGCTTGTGCTAGTAATGTTGATGGTGGTAATTGTTCATCTTGAGCTTTTGATAACCCAATTAGTGCAAAAAAAATTAGTAATTTCATTATACAGCTTTGAATTGATTTTTTTTTTTTTTGGATCATGATAATATGGGACTTGACTAATATTTATATTCACAATATGATTATATAGAAAATTAGTTTTGATTGAAGCGCTATAATATAAAAAGTGCAATTATAATAAATTTTATACCAAATAACTACTTTACAACTTTAAAAAAAGTAGTTATAAGTTGTCTCAAATTTTTGTCTTTTTCTCAGCCGCAATATTTTATATATAAAAGAAAAACATACTGAACTTGGCTACTTGAATTTTTCTATAGATTTGAAAGTAAGTGTCTGCCACAGCCCTGTAACTATATTAAGCCATTAAATTATTCAAATGTTCGAGGTTGGAATCAATGTGACGACTCAATAAAGTATAATTTGTAATCATTACTGATTGTTAGATAATAAAGTTTATGTAACTTATAAACTTAATTTGCCGTGCTAGAACTTTAGGTTAAATACCTCATCGATTATCCATATATATATTTTTTGGCAGTTTTTAATTCTAATACCCAAGAATTAAATGGTGCCAGAGGTAACTTCTAGAATCTATCAAAGTATCCACAATAATAGCAGTACCTTCCAAATCCGTTAAATCTTAGAACTTAACGCTTCAATAGAACCAAGGAAATCTTAAAGGGTATACAATGGTGTTTTAAATTAAATTTAGATATCAGGTTCATTGTTCCTGATTTTTCTTGGTACTGTATCTTTAATAATCATGAATCATAAATATGTATTATAAGTTAAGATAATTACTTCATTACTCTCCATGTTTTTGTGTGTATTCAAGGATTTAGCAAAAATTATAACCCACAAAAACTCATGATCAAGAAAATTTCTTTTCCATCAATTCTGTAATTATCATGGTTCTATCAGTTATATCTATATACGAAAAACTATATACATTTGGTACTGTATTATAGGGCAGTGCATTCATTCTTACAATAATATGAAGTGCTGACTTTCATTTCGAACTAACAATATATAAGTTTACAGTACTGTATATATTTAGAGATTTATAACTGCTTTGTAAAACGATATCGATAAGAAAATACGAGCTCGTAAATTTAAAATGTCTTATAGGGAGGAAGTCAATATACTTAAAAAACTTAGTGGATATTTATTCTTTTATGCAGTTTGTTCTGTCTATATATGGGGGAATGATGTATGTCAGTTCCTTTTGTCTCTATTGGCAATCGGTAAGATTCATCTTATATATTGTCTTATAACTAAATATTAGCTCTTGTATTGGCTAAATTTTAGATATAATGTTATGCAATCATAGTTATTAAATGATTTGACATTCAACTTTGTTATGAAAAATATCGAACGTTTATGCTAACAGTTTCTACCAGGTATTACATGTAACTTAACTATACCGTGATAATTGTCCATAAAAAATAAAAAAAAAGGTTATTTCGAAAAAACTTAAACTTTAAGGTTAAAGTTTTTGAGAACCTTTTCAACAATTGTTAACTGAAACTTTCTCAAAACTTTAGGTATACATACGTATTATTTTATATTGATTATATCAATGTAGAATTTATAATTATTTCTCGAAATGGATCCCTATCAAAGATGATGTGATTTCTACTCAATTTTGCTAATCTTCATTCAAAAATTTTTTCATGTATATTATAACGGAAACTTGCAGTGATAAATTTTTTGGATCAAAGAGTTGCTGAATGGAGATGTTAATTAACAGATTTTTATGGTTAAGCAGACATAGTAAACTTGGCTGCAGTGCATTAATTTGTGGCTGTGAAATCTTTCATTATGGCATACTAGAAATTTTATTCTATACTAAACCATCCTAGGATCATTACCGGGCCTGTCTGTGGTGAGATCAGAAAAAAATACGAGTCCCACGCGTAAGTGAGACTTGAAAATTTTAAGCGGCTCAGCTCGTATTTCTATATTTTTGCCCCACCAAAGAAGAAACAAACAAAACAAATAAAAGGAGTTAGTTATTGATAAACATTAAGTCAGAGGGTTTGAGAATTGACAAAGTAAACTTAGCCAATTACTATCTGTTTTTTATTTATGTTCTACACTGGTACGATTACGAAGAATTGAATTCGTAATAACTTTAGTATTTTTATATATAGATCTATGAGACAAAGAAAACGGTTATATCCGTGACTTCTATTTTTTGAAAAAATCATCAGCCTCAATTATTAAATTTTCAAAACACAATATTAATTTTATACTAAAATTTGATCTTGGTTTAGCTAAATTGGTAATAAATTAGTAACCAAACTTAAAGGACCTCCATCTTCTTCTTGTCGTTTTTCTAACCCAGATTGTTCTTGGAATTGAGTTTCATGGGCTGCAACGATTACAGCTAGAATAGTAGTAAAAGTAGTAAAAGTGAATCTAATATTTTTCTTTTTGTTTATTGCGCAGGTATACAATTTCGTTAATTATTTAGAGAATTGAATTGTTCATATAGCCTTTTTAAAAAAATATTTTTGAGTATAGATTATAAGCATGTTAAAGGGTTAAAAAACACTTACACCAATGTATAAAATAATACACAATATGCGTGAATTCTCATTATATGTTATATATACATGCGTGTATGTTAATCAACAAACCTAAGTTTGTATTAATAATTTAATCTACACCTTCGTGATTAGCTTGATGGTGCAGTTATATACTGTATATAGTAACTGAATTAAGTACTAGACCTAAAGAAATTTTAACCCAAGTGGTTATATTATACTAGAGCAAGGCCTAACAGTTAGGCAATTTAAATATTAGGGGGACTGGGTATAAAAATAGTGAGTACTTTTATAAGTGAGGGTGCCTTTGCTCTAAACTTAACTTTGATATGGTACCTTGGTATAACTATAACGTATCAGTATATATCTGTTGTATAACGCATTCTTATGTTGTCTTACCCATGGCAAAACCTTTTTGGTAATACTGGTATACAGAACATCGTTTTTATTAATCTGTTAATTTGTACCTTTGTACCTGAACTAAGGGTATGGGACAGTATTTTTACTCAAAAATTATCACTCACTCTATATACGAAGCCATTTATTCAGGCGAATTATAAACTTAGTCTATTCATGTATGTAATTGCTCCTATAATTGTACATATGCTACTAGCTCATATGTTGAGGGAATATAAAAAACTATGCTGTTAATTATGATGTTTGGAAAAGTGTTAACCGAATATAAAAATGCGATACATCTAAATATTGATATCGAAACTTCATAAAAACTGACTAGAGAAATACAACTGCTTAAAAGTGATTTTTCATAACTTCTTGGACATGAATTCTGGGTGCGCGCCATGAAAAAAACTTTTCATGCTGCAGGCGCCGCTAGAAAAAGAGACTCTCCCAGTAAGAATTCCAGTGATACAATATTTCCTGCTGGAATATGATTGTGCTGTCTAACCTGAAAATTCCAGGAAGAATAAGTTTTTCCTAATATCTTTCCAAAAAAATCCAAACTATAAAATCAATACAAAGTTACTCAGCATTGATTTAATCATAAGCTTGTGCTACCATTATTTCACACCTACAAAGTACAAGTGGGAAAAAAATTGCAAATGTACAGGTTGCCATTGATATATTATTCTCGCTTTGACTCTTTTGATGAGTTTTTACTTTTTTGTGCAGCTGCTACAATAGCTAAGGTAGTGGTGATACTAGTAAAGATTGAAAGTTTCATTTTTTCGGCTTTGTTTTAATTAGATTGAATTTTTGATGAACACGAAGAAAATATTTCAATTATCAGGAATAGATGGCCATTTTATAGTAAAAATTAAGTTGAAAGTGCGCATAATAGTGTCTTGAAAATAGATTTCATGGGGTTCTAGAATCCAAAAAGGAATAAAAATAAAATTAAAAATAAGAATTCTTCTTGGACCACTAAACTCTTAGCATTTTAGAATACAGTACTGTGCCTTATGCGCTACTAAAAAATAGTCCAGCTTCTAGTCTAAGTTACAAGCATAAACTGATTCTAAATTTTTCAAATCATTTTTGCTTAAGCTCTGGTACATCATACATATGTACAATTGTAATACTAATATTTGTTGTGTTTGGCAGAGTCGCATCCAGTTACTTGGTAAATTTATAATTATACATATATTTTAAGTCAAATTTAAGCAATTTGATCTTAGCACGATCGACCATATTGACCCATGGATTTTAAACAAACGTGATCGATCCAATTGTATTGCAAGCCGCGCGCTGGTCTGGCGCTTGACGCTCTTCTTACCAGGTAAGGTGTCTACAATGTAATTCAGTAACTAACATGATCAGTAACAATTGTATTATTACACATGCATTTAAACTAAACTGGTAAACATGTAATTATATCAATAATATATGGATTCATGTAGTAGAATATACTTAATCCCGTACCGATACATGTACTTGTAAACTTGAAATTTGAGATCAGGATATTAGAATAATACACCCAGGACGGCTGTGGTGAGTACACAATCTGATGCTAAGCATATGATATCTACCGATAACCTTTTTAACACAAAATGAATGATATTTAATCTCATTACTTGTAATAAGATTATAGAACTTCAGTGTCAATACTTTTCTGGCTTATTTATTTACCTTAATTATAGGCAAAATAATTACACATATAATAGCATTTTTTTTGTAGGAAAGTTATAACTTACATATACCAGCTAAGTCTAAAAAGGAAAAAATATCAAGCTACTTCATTTTACTAGATTTCGTTTAAAGACGTGTTTACTTTATTGAATAAGTAACGCGTTTAATTAATCGTCAAGTGCTACACAGTAGGGATATCAGTTAAACAGGAAGTGCTACATATAAGAAAGTATTTTTTAGAATAACAAAAACAATATATTTTTTAAAATAAATAAGACATTTAATAATATAAATCTCTAAGCATTTTCAGTTAAAAAAAGGCCACAATTATTTTGTATGAAACATTACCATTTACAAAATACCTAATAAACCTAAGCCTAATAATCCTTTGCTTTCTTGTCGTTTAACTTTGATATTTTCAACTTGTTTTTGTTCAGTTTGTAATTCTTGCGCAGTTGAAACAACGGCTAAGGTGGTGGTAATAATAGTGAAGACTGAGAATTTCATTTTGATTTATTTGTTCAAATGGTTAATGGATGAAGATGAAAAATTAGAATAGGGATTAGAGGCTAGTTTTATAGTAAAAATAAGAAGATGGGAGTAGCTTAGCTAGATCTCGTTCCTTAATAAATCCTACATTTATTGGAAGTTATGCATTGATCTTAGAACAAAAATTGTTGGAAATTTGGGGTTAATAGTATCATCGATTCAAGTCCCATTTTTTTGGCATTGAAAAATTATTTTTAAGGGTTTTAGATTGCATATAGATTCAATATTTTATGTCGATCATTGAAACTACTATCAGAATGATTTGTTATTAAGATTACAAGCTCTCGTACCAATTTTTTTAGTTAATATTCGATCGAAAAGTGAGGGTTTTTTATGGATGCTGCCGCGATCGATGAATTCAAACCCATGGTAATTATAAATTCGATCATGAAAAATTCAGAACTTAAATTGCTACTTTTAAATTTATCAGTTTAAAATACTATTATCGTGATACATGTCAGCAGTGTATAAAAAATTTAGTAAATTTGTTGATCATAAATTAATTTGTACAAAAATAGTAAAACTTTGATCATCTCGAGTACATGTTACACTACTGTACTTAGTAATTTAAGTTGAAGCGATAATGATGCAAAAAGCGTGTGTTGAAACATTATCTCGATTAAATTTAATGCATGTAATCTTTGAATATGGTTATTACAGTATAATAATCTGAATCATTGCTTATATCCAGTTAGATATTCAAAGATTGAACTTTAGGATTCGGAATGATTCGTGTATAACTTTATATACAACCCAAAATATGGCTACTCGTCTTTCTTAGACTTTATTATGTGACTAAGAGCTTTAATCTGGAGCAAAATAATATTCTCTGCATGACGCGTTATAAATTATACGTAATGACATTATCTTAGCCAATGTACAAGCATGTCGATCCCCTTTTTTCTTATCAGGGCCAGTTGCCATATTATAAGTTAAAACTTAGAGAAATTAGTCTACAATTGAATAACTAGTCACAATTTAAATCGTGTAACTCAACCAGATTGGAAACCATAAATGCACTAATTTGGACTAAATTTAAAATTACAATTTAACCCTTAATCATTGGACTGGGGTAAGGGCCCTTTTAAAATAATCAATACTACTGTACAAGTACATGCTGAGTTGCAGTTGTAAAATTTAACCTGGTAACATTGATGGATCGTAAAATGCTTAAAAAATATCTGAAATACATGTAATGTTTCATTTTATTGTTGGAGCTTTGACAGGGGCTTTAAATTTTAATTACCTGCGCAGGTACTCGTTGCTGCAGGAAAATTGCCATATCGGATGGTACATATTCAGGGGTATTAAAAATGATTTAAATTTGTTACGATATACCTGGTATACAATTAATAATTATATATTAGAAAGCTGGATTCGGATACATTATACCATCCATGGATGTAATATCTGATACATTTACGTACAATGAGTACCTGGTACCAGTAAAACCCCCCGCTTAGACGAGCCAGGAAGCCAATCATGTTTTCAAGTATTAACATACGGAAGGCATGAGATCTAGTTTTCCACCAACACTGTTATTAGAGACCACGCGAGAAGTTGGTATGACTATTGTAACATGATAAATAGACTACAATATACTAAGCTGTAATAGCCAACTACACTGTGCATATAATACTACTCGATATTTTAACTGTAATTGGTTTACTGTGATTAATTAGTGCATGTGCTCGTAAATTTAAATAGCACTCGTGGTGCACTATGTTAGCTAGTTAACACTGCATGCTATCAACTCTACACATGTACCTGCTGCCATGGTACCTAATATTAGTTACAACATATATATCGATTGTAAAAGGGTTAAGTGAAAAAATTTAGGTTACAACTATACCTTGATCCAGTATTTGCAGTTTCAACATAGGGTTTGCCTGGGATGACGGATGCTTATAATTAATTTTAAATGTTCTACAACCTCAACAAGATACTGTATATTACCTTGTATCTTCAATGCCCTATCTTACCTCAATTAGTAGCTGGTAGTCAATCGATCCATACACACCTCACTGACCTGGTATATATATATATACAGTATATATGTATATATATTAATTGTCGGTTTATAACTCTACATTAAACAATACATTATATAAATCGATATACACTCATTACATTTTCAAGGATTCGTGGTTATAATAATTATACAGTAGGCTTATACATATTGTCTAACCTGGTGAGTTTATACCATCTGGATTGGTCATCGATCGACAGACGTACAACGTTAATTCTGAATAAAAGCGGATTGGACGACGCTTAACTGTAATTGCTACCCTTTACTCTAGTCCAATCAAAAATCATATATCTTAGGATAGTAATTTATTTGTAATTTATTATGCTACGTGTATATGGCTATGATAGTTGATAAATTTAACTAAGATTTTGTGAAAACCCATTCACATATGGATTGAACATAATCGATACAGGATGTACTACTGTAGTTACTTAGTATACATGTATGTATGTAGATATTATTGTTACTTAGTTCATTGATAGAGATGGATCCTACTGTAGTCTTAAACTTCAATCCAATCTGATCGTAATTTATTTTTTATTTTACTCTCAGTGTAAGTTCCGATCAGTCATAAATTCGCTGCCATTTGAAATCGATCGATCTTAAAGTTAGGCATGCATTATTTTTTTTTTTTTAGGTACAGTTACCTCAGTTACCATAACATAGCTTACCTGGTAGCTCAGGTAACCCTCTGCAGGTTGAAATTGATGAAACTTTACCCCTGCCTCATATTATTATTAACTGTACCATGGTACATCATTGTTTACAAATAACACTTTCATTCGATTACCAGGTAATTGGTTGATTCATCGATTGAATCTTGAATTTTTTTAAACTACTAAAAGAGATCAATTGTTGGATACCTCGGTACCGTCTATCTTAAGCATCTGAGTGAATGCATTGTGTATGTGTATCCTCTGCTTAGCTCCGATGTTCCGACATTTGGGAGTTTTATAGTTTTTATATTTTATATATTTTCTGTAATTTAGATTGAAGACATCATCAATCTAATCTATTTTAATAACTATTTTACTTTTGTTATAAATTAAACTCTAGGTTTCCGTAGAACCCTATAGTACTATAATCGAGGTAATACTATTAAGATTAGACGCTAAGCACATGTATATGTGCTTAAAACCAATTGATATTGTCACATTCAATATCGATCGATCAGGTGTATACAAAAAAAGTTATGTAATATCCATGGATCCGATATAGGTGTTCCTATAGATATGGTATGGATTTACTGATACAATAAATATTGCAGACTATAGCTGGTGGTATGTCTGGTTTATATCTTAGTATACAGTATATATATGATGTTACTCGATCTAGGATCCAGGGGCATACTATAGGTCAGCCGTCAAGATTATTATTGGTGTACCAGGTAATCGACTATTCTCCTTCTAGAACAATTTTATTACTTATATACATGTATGTAATAATATTGGATATCAGTTTAGTGCTAATTGAACCAATCAGAATGGACAATAGCTGCATGCATGCAGTTCCACTGTACGTTGTATGTACTAATGAATTCCATTATGACTTTATAGGGGTGTATGTATACAAAGAAAATTACAATTGTAGTACTTACGTAAATTGATTTTCAAAATCGACAATTTAATTGAGTACATGTTACGGTAATATAAAGTAGAATTTATCCTATATTGATTTACTAGCCTTTCGTAATTTCCAAAAATTATTATCAAAAACATGATCCAATTCTTCCAAAGTTTTACCTTTAGTTTCTGGCATGAAAAAAATTTGATAGATTAATCCAATTATTGCAATACCACCATAAAATCCAATAAATAACCCAATTGAAGTCATTGATTTTTGCATTTTATCAAAATTATAAGTTACAATAAATGCATATAAAAATAAAGTTCCTGAACTAACGGTCATACCATAACTTCTTAAATAAGTTGGATAACTTTCACTTGGGATAACCCAAGATAAACAAGCATAAGAACCAAAAAAAATATTATAAATAATAATACCAGGTAAATAAATTCCCAAAGTTTTTGATAATTCTTTTGAAGGATCATATAATGAACTAACACCAACTAATACTAATCCAATAAATAAACAAGGTAATGTTAAATTTGCCCAGAATCTTCTACCAAATCTATCCATAAATAATACACCAGGAATTGTACCAATTAATAATGCCCCACCACCAACTAAACTCATAAATACCGCTTTTTCTGAATCAAAACCAACTTGATTCATTAATTTACTCATATTGAACATAATTGCATTAATACCAGTTAATTGACCTAAAGCAATCATAATATTAGCATAAATAAATCCATTTCTTGCTCTTTTGTTAATAAAAACATCTTTTAATGATTTAATACTAGTATTTTTATCATCATTACTCAAAATTTCTAAAAATTCAATTTTTGAATCAATTGTATCAAGTTTTCTAATATTTTTCCAAACAATAAATGATTCATTGAATCTTTTTTTATAAGCTAACCATCTTGGAGTTTCTGGTAATATACATAATCCAATAAACATAATAGTTGAAAATACTAATGAAGAACCTAACATATATCTCCAATTACCTGATTCAACATTAACAAACATCGCAGCTACTGCATATCCAATAACTTCACCTAATGCAATATTAAATTGATATAATGAAACAATTGCACCTCGTTTTGATGCAGGAATACATTCTGCAACATAAATTGGAACAGTACCCGCTTCTAAACCTAATCCAATACCTAAAATAAATCTACCAGATAATATAAATCCAAAATTTATAGCTCCTGCTTCTAATGCTGCACCAATAGTATAAAAAATAATTGAAATCATTAATGCATATCTTCTACCAAACCATTCATTACAAGGAGAAATCAGAATAGACCCCAAAACAGCACCTAATGGTACAAAAGATGTAACTAATGATGATTGATTATCATCTAGTTTTAATGATTTTGGTAAATATAACATTGCACCTGAAATTGACGATTGATCTAATCCATTTAATAACCCACCAATTGATGCAAATCCAGCTAGTATAATTGTCGCCTGACTTGATGATTTGAATTGCCATTGTGGGAAATGAAATCCTTTACGATTAGTTAACCAATCTTGACTTTGTACATCTATTTGATTAATTTGATCATTAATATATTCTTCATCATTTTTATACTCATAATCATTATCTTCTAGGTGCTCAATATCCTGTTTTTTCATTTTTATTGTATTTATTATTATTGTTATAATAGGGATTCGTACAGTATTTATACTTGGCACTTGATAAATACCTGCATGTTATCAAGATTTACCTATTTTGTGGATTCCCGGGACACGGCATAACTCATCTCTTTACATACTGATGGTACATAAGCTTTTTTATTGCTTTATCTATAGCAATAGACATCCACAATGCGGGGTAAAAATTTCTAGGATAAAAAAAAAAAAAAAGACGCGTAAACAAAGAATCTATTTAATAATAAATCTATAAAGTCTAATAATCTTTTTCATTTCTTGAAATATCAGCCAAATCACGACCAAATAATGTTCGTTTTGTCCAATCAAAAAATAATAAAGCTCTTGTTCTCATACTAACAGTTTGAGCAAAATAAACCCCTCTCCATAAATACATTGCAACTAATCCACCAAAATATGATGTACCATTAAAATCAAATACTGCAGCATTTGAAATATAAGCTAATGAACCTAAATGATGATATTTAAATGGTCTATATAAAGCATCATCAATATCATTATCAACAATATCATTTAAATATAAAGTATCATGAGATTTTGAAATTCTATTCAATTTTCTTCCTAAATATTCACCTTGTTGAGATGCTCTTTGAGCAGTAGCTGGTAATGAAGTAACTTTTTTATCAATATCTTTTAACATTAGTTCTAATTCATCTAATGATAAAGTACCAGAATGATCTTTATCAAATTCTTCAAATAAATCTCTTAATCTTGCAAAATGTTCACTTGTTTGAGGATTTTTTTGTTTAATTTTTGATGCTAATCTTTGTAATTCTCCAAATGTTAAAGAAATTTTACTTAAATCAACATCCAAAACATTAGTTTCACTATTCATTGTATATTTTCTTTGACCAACAATATATTTTCTTAACATATTCATTGCATCTTGAACAATATCTGTTCTAACTGTTGAACAATCACCAATTGCATAAACATCACCTAATGGTGCACCAAAAACTCTTAAATGACTATCAGTTTCAATAGCTCTTTTATTTCTTTGAACATTTGAACCTAATTCTGAAGTAATTTGTTTAGTAATTGGAGCTTGTGAAACACCAGTTGACCAAACACACATACCAAATGGTAATTCTTTAGTATGAGAATTACCATCCTTATCTTTTTGTGTAAAAATAACTCTATCATCCAAAACTTTTTTAACTCTACTATTAACTAAAACATCAATTGAATCATTTGCAAAACGTTCCATTGCATATTCACTAATTTTTTCATCATAAGTATTTAAAATATGACCTCTTGATTGAATAATATGAACTGATACTAATTTTTTAATAATTTTTGGATATTGATTATTTAAATCTTCATTTAATAAATCACTAATTTCAGCTGCTAATTCAACACCAGTTGGTCCACCACCGCAAACAACAAAACTTAATAATTTTTTTTTCTCTTCTAAACTTGTTGTTGGTAAACATGCTAATTCTAAATTTGATACAATTTTATTTCTAATATTTCTTGCATCTTGAACTGTTTTTAAAAAATGACAATTTTCTAAACCATCAACACCATGATCATTGGTAACTGAACCAACACCAACAACTAATTTATCATAAGGAACATAAAATGCTCGATCTTCACCAGTTTTATGATCTTTTGCATGAACTTCAACTAATCTTTCAGAAAATTCAACTCTTTCTGCTTTACCTTCCAAAAAATGTGCTTGAATTCTTGAACAAATTCTTCTAATTGGTTCAACTAATGATCTAAATTCTAAAGTTCCTGCAGTTGCTGATGGTAACATTGGAGTAAATAAGAAATAATTAGTTGGTGAAATAATTGTAACATCATAACTATCAGGATCCAATTCTTTCATTAAAGCAACTGAACCCCATCCACTACCTAAAATAACTAATTTTGGTTTTGAACAATTATTTTTTTTCAAATCATTATCTTGAGAATCTAAATGAGAATATAAAATTGGTAAATTTTTTGGTCCACCTAATTTTGGATTAATTGCTAATGATGATACATCAACTTGAACATCTTCTCCTTTATCATGATAAGTTGTTGCATCATAAATGAAAAATCCTGTTAATAAAGTTACGCAAACTGATGTTGTAATACCAACAGCTACTGTACTATAATATAATGTTTTACCAAACCATGTTTTTTTCAATTTATTTGCAAATGATGTTGATTGATATCTTATTCCAGGTTGTTGTATAAATGAAATTTTGGGTATTCTTTGAATTGTTGTAGGTCGTTTTGTTAATGTATTTGCAGTGAATCTGCCAAGATTAGTTAATCTTGATCGATACATTATTGTTTTATATTGTGTTTATATGAGTGTGAGGTATGTGAATGTTGAAAAGTTCTTTTTTTTTTTTCGGCGAATATGATTGATATTTTATATATTTATATGAAATTGAATTCTATATTTCTCTCCATAAGTTAAATGTTATTTTAAGGTGATGAAGCCCGCGGAACTCCGAACTCCCTTAAAATAATTAGATTACCCACCGATGTGTCCGAAACACTTTTTTGTTAGTACGGCTTAAAAATCTAAGATTCAGAATCATCGGATCGGAGTTTGGAAGGTTTTTCAAAAAAACTTTAAATAGTTTCACCAGCCACTCCCAATTGAAAAGTAAGCGCTACGTAACTATGCATCATTCAATGACGAAGTGTAGCAATAGAAATTTTGAAAGAATACACACTACTACTACACCAAAAAGACATGGCTGCTCTAGTTTAGAACAGCTCTAGATGATTGTTCTAGATTTCTATTGGATATCGATATTCAGTTGTTATATTGTTTTGAATTAACTTCTAGAATCGTTTGAAGTTATAACTTGTAACTTCATACAATGGTAGGGTACTTGTTAATATCCTTGCCCAAAACATATCATACCCTTACATTTTCGACGTCTAGTCCCAACTTAGTCTATCATATTATAATAGTTAATTGTCTATGATATGTAAATTACTATAGCACTAGTTTGAAAATTTAATTATAATCTAGATCGCGAGCTAACTACATACTGGATATTATACTGTAACTATACCAGCAATACAATTAATGGCAACTGGTGCTTTGAGTTATAACGTTGTACAGCAAAAAGCTTATTACATGTATTGTATATCATAATGTTGACGAAGTACCTGGTACTCGAGAGGTTTTTAAGCTACCAGGTAGCTTGAGAATGCTAACGAAAGCGGCGAAGCACACATATGTACAAATTTGTACGTTATAGCAATTGCTCTATAGTGATTGCGGCTCAATTTGAACTATGTTATCAGATCTCTAGATTTGAAATATATTTTTTGTGATATCATTAATTCAAATTCTGTTAACATCATCAAATCCACCAATTTTTAAATTAACAATATTTATAATATATGTACCTGTACAACATTGCACAACAATTGTTTTATATCACAGTAATACAAAATAATGAACTTAACTTAAACACAACCAATCATAGTACGTTACTAGATCTCAAAGTAAATTGTGTAAATAATAATTAAATAAAAAACCAAGAAAAAAGCTTAGTCTAAGGCTTTAAAATAAGCTTACTAGTTAATCTTATCTCCGACGAGCCGACCCTGCTCATACATACTGGGACCTTACAAAAGCTTGAGTCAAACAAAAAAACCCAACCCCAATAATATCCGTCCCGGAATATATCGTCATTTTATTCTATTAACCGATGTTACCGCCACATTAAACTAATAGGTTAATTTCTCACCACTCCACTTTTTTTTTTCTTTCTTTATTCTTCTTAACTAACACTTTTTTTTTTAAAAAAGAAAGACATAAACACTAATATAGACAAAAATAAACAAAAAGATAATGGGTATTAACAATCCAGTACCTCGAAGTTTGGCTAAAGAGTCAAGGTAAGTAATTAAAAACAATACAATTGATATTTTAGACAAAACTAACAAACTAATAAAGAAAAGGTGCCAAAATTTTAGCATCATTTATTAAACCAAATCAAGTATTTGGAGCTGATATGGTTATTCCAGCAGAAATTTTACAAAATGCAAAAGGATTAGCAATTTTAACAGTTTTAAAAGCAGGATTTTTATTTAGTGGTAGAGCAGGATCTGGTATATTAGTTGCAAGATTACCAGATGGGTCATGGTCAGGTCCAACTGGTATTATGACAGCAGGTATGGGAGTTGGTGGACAAATTGGTGGTGAATTAACAGATTTTGTATTTATTTTAAATAATCAAAAGGCAGTAGATACTTTTGCACATACTGGGTCAATTACATTAGGTGGGAATGTTTCATTAGCAGCTGGTCCAATTGGTAGAAATGCAGAAGCAGCTGGTTCAGCATCATATAAATCAGTAGCAGCAATTTTTTCATATGCAAAGACAAAAGGATTATTTGCTGGTGTATCATTAGAAGGTAGTGTTTTAATTGAAAGGAAAGATGCGAATAAAAATTTTTATGGACAATTATGTAGTGCCAAACAAATTTTAAGTGGTAGAGTTGAACCACCACCTGCATGTGATCAATTATTTAGAGTATTAGAATCAAGAGCATTTCAAGGTAGAAGAATGGATGATGATTTTAATGATTTTTATGATGATATTCCAGATGAATTTTCAGATTCTTCTTCATCATTTAGAAGACCATCAACAAGAAATAGTAATAATAGAGGTTATGATGATTTGGATGATGAAGATGAATATTTTAATAGTAGAGGTGAAAGTAGAAGAATGGGTGGTGGTAGTGGTTTTTCAAGTAGAAGAATGAGAAATAATGATGCATCATGGGAAGATGATATATATGATAGACCAGCTAGAAATAATAGTAGAGGTAGAAATGGAGGAGGAGGAAGACATTCAAGAAATCGAAGTGATTTTGATGATACAGATGATATAACAAGACATTTACAACGTTCACATTTCCAATCAACATATTCAGATAATCCTGGTCGACCAAGTGCACCAAAACCAAGATATAGTAATAATAATGTAAACAATAGTAATGATGATGATGATGATTTATATGGTGATAGAAGAAGAGATCGAGATTTTAGAGAAAAAGAACGAGAACGAGAATATGCAAGAAGAAGAGAAGTTGAACAAGAAAAAGGTGATAAAGCAGTTGCTTTATATACTTTTGAAGGTGAACAAGATGGTGATTTATCATTTAAAAAAGGTGATATTATTACAATTGTTAAAAAGAGTGAAAGTAAAGATGATTGGTGGACTGGTAAGATGAGTGGGAATGAAGGTATTTTCCCAGCCAATTATGTAGATTTGGTTTAGTAATTCAAAAAAAATAATTTATTATAGAATTGGTGTCTAATAGTTGTCTAGTATTGATAACAATCTGGATAAATTACTATTTTTGTAGTTTGCACTACACTGTAAGATAGAGTTAGCTAAGTTGTATATTATCCCGATGCCTGGTAAATCAGATTAGTCAAAAAAGAAAAAAGTCCCAATTGAACTACTGTAGTTAATTTTGATGTTTTGAAAAAAAACGCGCACATCAATTTTTTTTAAATTTCTTTTCTTGTTTCTGCAGTACTATTTATATTTTGTGCATATTATGATGCATGCGCTGTTATAGTATGTATGAGATATCCGGATACATCACCGCCTATTTTGATCTTAGCACCTAAAATTTCTTTGCTCTTATAAAAACCCCAATTCCTTTATAAAACCCCCCGATTTTCCATATTTTTTTGCTGAAAAAAAAAATTTTTTTTTTTCTTCTCTTTCTTCATTGATCTATCAATAATTACTAATATAGAGAATAAACATGTCTAACGAACCAATTCCACAAAAAGCACTTGTTCCAAATCCTCCAACTGCTGCAGAAATTCAAGCAATTCATGATGCTAATCCAGAACCACCATTTGTTGCTAAAGATTTTTTAAGTCGATTTAGATTAGATGGTAAAGTTGCTGTTGTTACTGGTGGTGCAAGAGGATTGGGTTTCTCAATGGCTGAAGGTTTATGTTCAGTTGGTTTAAAAGGAATTGCAATTTTAGATGTTCAAAATGATTTAGGTTTAGATGCTATTGAAAAATTACATAAAGGTTATGGAACTCAAGCTCAATTTTATAAGATTGATGTTAGAGATGAAAAAGCTGTTGAAGAAACTATGAATTCTATTAAAAATGATTTAGGATCAATTGATATTGTTATTAATAGTGCTGGTATTGCTGATTTGGTTCATGCTGAAGATTATCCGGCTGATAAATTTAGAAGAGTTGTTGATATCAATTTAACTGGTTCTTTCTTGGTTTCACAAGCTGCTGCTAAACATATGATTAGTGCCGGCGTCGGAGGTTCAATTATCTTTGTAAGTTAACAATTTTTTTCCCCCCACAAAGTTTTTTGGAGGTGGTTTGATTTTTTAAAAAAAAAAATTCAACCACAACCATTAGACATCAAAACATCAACGATTTGAAGAGCTAACCGTGGCTCAAGATTAGTAGTATCAGTAATTTGATTGTGAACTGGCCACAACCACAATGTGCATACAATGCATCAAAGGCAGGAGTCGCTCATTTAATGCGAAGTTTGGCTGCTGAATGGGCAGTTCATAAAATTCGGTGTAATGCAATTTCTCCAGGTTATATGGACACCGCTTTAAATCGAGCATATGGTTCATTATTTGAAGAATGGAAATCTAAAACTCCTCAAGGTAGATTAGGTGATGTTGATGAATTAACCAATGCTGCTATCTATTTAGCATCTCCAGCTTCAAGTTTCTGTACTGGTACAGATTTAGTCATTGATGGTGGGTACACATGTTTATAAAAAAACTCTACCATTTTAAGTTATTTTATTATTATTATAATAGATTATTCCCAAAAAAAATAAAAGGTTTTTTAGTTACCACCACCAAACTATCATGTTAATTTAATATTTTTTTTTTATGTTGATGTTGTAAGCCGCACTGTAATTTTTTACCAATCTAAGATCCATCGTAATTAATCAATGAAATTGTGGGGCAGATCCTCCGACGTGCACTACCGGCGCGCGCTTGGAAGCCCATGTCGGCACCCTATATATCTACTGGTAAGCTTAAATCCGGATTGATTAAATTTTCTTCCTTCCTGTGTACTCTAATTTGAACTAAACTTGTAACCGAAAACGACAAAAAATCGTGTCTGATATATAAAAAGTATATGGTAATTGTCTTTTTCTATAGCTTCTATTTTTATGCCCTATATATATATTATAAGGGCGGTTATAAAAATATAGTTGGTCCTGTATTTTGTGTGGAAAAAAAACTCACGATATCTTTTCCCCGCTTAAATCATCAAAGGAAAAATTATAAGACAGGGTGAGATCTGATCTGAACCTGAACCTTTTTTTTTGCATATTATGCGCCCCACACCACATAGCGCGTTAGAACGTGACGCCATAGTATTTTTTGGACGAATGAAAGTTTGAAAGAAAAAAACGAGTGTCGGTTTTCTGCCAAAGTCACTTTCATTTCAATGAATAAATGCTATAATTAGATATTAGGAAAAGTTTTTAATGATAAAAAGACAATTATATAATCAGCAACTAGCTAGTTAAAAAATAGTAATTTACCAGGAATATGTTTATAAAATTAGTATATAAGCTATTATATATGATGGTTGTGGTTGACAAAAATATTTACATATACTGTATATATATATTATAATTTTTATACAAATAGTTTTGTCACTTAATAAAAAGTAATGGATTTATACTTGTAGTCTTGTGAACTAATAGACGAACAGTGATACTAGAAACTCGAGATCAATTAAAATTTATAGCTTACTATGATAGACTCCTTAATGTGATATGACTGGTCCAAAGATTTAAGTGAATAGCTCGTGGGTACCTCGTGGCTAATTCTGGTCTATTAGATTTTGGTTCTGCAATTGCAAGATATTGGATTAAAATTAATACATATATTTGGAGATACCATATGAGTCTAAGTACTTTATACCACTCGATAGAGCTCTATAGGTTACTGAATAGTACAATTGTACACACGTGGTCTTCTGAAAGTAATACATGCAAGGTTAAAGAATTATTGGTAATTAAATCTAATTATAGTAGTACTTGTATACATATATGTATTTAGTCACTCTATAAATATATTTATAATAATAGTATTTGTGTTGGGATAGTTAGATTGCACAGGATCCATCTGCTGGTTTGATTTTGCCTATAATATGTCGGTCAATAACTATAGCTAAATTGTCCTGTATTTACATAAACTATGAGAAATAGGGTCAAAATTTATACTTTATATGAATCTTGCCACAAAGTGGTATTCATAATCATGGAATAATTGTCACTCGAAACCTAGTAAAGCGACTGGTGTATTAACGTTCAATAAGTTGACATATACGATGTAGGCGTACACTGGATATATATATAAAGTATCAGGCCCGAGTATGTATACACAACACTATATATTTACCAGTTTATACAGCTGTTAGTTCATACTGCATACATATTTATCTTACATTATGTACTACCTAAATAATGATTACAAAGCTTCCGTAATTAACTAAATTCTGTGGACCGGGATCGATTAATTGCAAGTTTGTAAAGACAAGTATGTAAAATTAAATATCTAACTAAGACTATTTTATCAAATCGGTTATAATATTTGGATATACACGTATGTGTGTACAAGTTGTATATCTAGCTGTTTGTGACATATAAAGTACATCTACTGCATATCATAAACTATAGTAAGTCTTACATACGTAAAAAGGCAACTATTGGCTATAATTTGTAATTTTTTGTAAGCATTGTGGTAATGGATTCTCAATTAAATTTGTGAAATCTTCTAAGTTCATGAGTATTGTTTAATTGATGGTTTTTGTCTAATGGGTTTTCAATTTTTTTAAAGTGCATCGGGTTCCGATAAATTGATTGAATTGAAGAAGCCTCAAAAAAAATTGAAGAGTGTGTAAAAACTAGATTACTTGTATACACACTATTAATAGACGCCAAGCTATTTTTCACACTAGTACTACGCACGCTAGTTTTATAAAACTAGCGTATAATTTATAATTTACAACTAGCACTTTTTTTTTTTTTTTTCGATCGAAATTCTCAACTAGCAAATATTTAAAGAAAAAAAATTCCCTCCAAATTTCAAACTTCTTGACATTACTTTTTAAAAAAAAAAAAATAAAAAATCATTCAATTAAAAAAAAAAAAATGATGAAGATAAGAGAAAGAAATAAATTAGTAATTAATGCTGAACCAGATCAAGCACAAACAATTGTTGAAATTATTAATGAATTACATCAACATAAAAATGTTAAAATTCCATTTACTAAAAAATTTTTTGATTTAATTAAATATGCAAGTTTTGGTGGTGATACAAAAGTTTTTATTAAACGAGATAATGCAACTGTTTCTGTTAGTTTAAATGATTTAGCTGGTAAAGAAGGTAAAGCAATTGAATTAATTGATGAATCTGGTAATCCACAAGAAGCATTTATTGGACCAAAAATTCATAAAAGTACAATGAAAATTGTTTTTAAAAATAATTCAACATTGGTTTTGGATGAAGATTTTAAAATTTTATTGGATTCCCATGTTAATAGATCTGATTTAAAAAATAATAGTGCAACGGCTGTTTTAGGTTGTAAGAGAAACCAATGTAATGGTGTTCATTTGGAACCAGCTGGTCAAGCTAATGTTGATTATTTAGAAGATAAAAGAGAAGTTATTATGTCACCAAAAGAATTAGCTGATTCATGTGAATTTAATGCTTGTTCAAGATATTTAAAATTTAAAATGGGAAATTTAGAATCTTTAGATTTTAAATTTGAATCAATTACTGATAGAGAATTTGCTATTCAATTGGCTGGGTTTTATGCAATTAGAGGTTGTAATGGCCCAAAAACTGTTGATGATGTAAGAATCAATATTCCAAAATCTTATGACCGAGCCCATGCAATTTTAAATTATTTTAATGTTAAAGGATTTGAACCAACAAAAATTGAAAAATCAAAAGGTTGGTCAAAAGAAGAAAAAGAAATTTTTATTTATAATAATAATAGTTTAATTTATCAAGTTGCTAGTGAATTTGGGTTATTAGCAAGATGGCCAGCTGGGGTTAAGTGTGATACAAGAAAATTAGCAAGATCAGTTATTCCAAATAATGTTGGATTATTTACTAATAAAGAATTGTGGTTTTTTTTCTCTGGTGTTGTTATGGCATTTTATCAAGATTGCACAAGTTCCAGTTTTAATTTAAAAGTTAATAATGACAAAAATTTTTTTGATATTTTGGAAGAAATTGTCAATCGATTGGGATTAAAATTTCAAGTTACTTCTTATGATTCATATCGAAGATATACTTTTTCAACTGGCCAACAAGTTTTGAAGGAAATTATGCCACGACCATTTAGAATTTGGAATTTGAAGGAACATGATGGATTTTGTACTGATAATACTGAAAATAATCAAAAAGTCCGATCAGTTGAAATGTATAGTATTGCAACTGGAGGTATTAGTTATTGTCATATGATTGCAACAAAAACAGGTTATTTTATTGATCAAAATGGGTTTAAAATCAATTGTTTAATGTTGGATGATTTTAACAATGGATCTGGTATTCGTTATAATGTTTTTCCAATTTTAAGTATTGCAATTGGTAAAGTAATGAGAGTTAATCAATTATCAGGTGTTGTTGGTGATCAATTTGAAGAATATGAAATTCAACCAAATGTTGATGAAATTGCAGATTTAAAAAATCAATTATCTGAAGGTATTAATTCAGGTTTATCACATTTTATTGATAATTTCAATCAATTGTTGAAAATTAAAAATATTTTGGGTGGTAATAATAGTTTTTTTGAACAAGCAAGATATGCTTATAGAATTTATTTGGTCTTAAATACCGAATTTTCAAAATCTGATTCAATTAGAAAGATTAACGAGTTAATGGTTGCATGTGAAATTGAAGATTATACTACTTTAGGTAGTAAAGTTAAAGCATTAAATGACAAATCAACTGATTCAAAAAGAGAAAACTTTACTGCAAAATTAAAGGAAGAATTACCACGATTATTTGTTACTGATGAATTAAAATCTGCATTCAAAAAAGAATTCCCAACTTTTACTTTAGGTTAAGTATGATGTAGTTTGTATTTTAATTAATTTAAATTTTTAAATTTTATTTTTGTTTTAATTGTTTATTTTGTTATCTTGAAATTGATATATCTACAATTACTATATATAATTCCCCCTCTAGCTTGGAAAAATTGATCTCATAGTGATACTGTGTGTAAATAGCTAGTACACAAGGATCATAGAAGGCAATGGAAGGAATAGAACATACCAATTAACTAGCTAGTTACAAGCTGGAATAATTAATTTCTGTTTTTTTTTATAATAAAACAAATTAGCGCCGTTAATTATTTTAAATGCATGCATGTATAGAAAAAAAAAACTCAGGAGTTCCCAAAACGTTGTACTAGGGAGCACGCGTAATTTTTTGTGCCACAAAATGTATTACCACAGCTTGAATAACCAAAAAAATTAACACCAATCCCGCGCGCTTCGATAAGGTTTGTGCTTTTTTTTTACTTTTTATTTTCTTGATTCTTGACAACCACAACTAGAACGTTAATTTTTTTTAATAAAAACAACAAAAACTTCAAAAACTTTAAAATGGAATCTGAAAATAAATCCAATGATGGATATATTGATTCAGATCCCAAATTAGTTGATAATTTAGAATTTTTACCACATTTATCAAAAAATAGGGTTCAAGTTAAAAAGCATTTGATTGAACAAGATGGTATTGATTTAGCAGGTGAAACTTTATGTCAATTATCAATTGGTCAATTAAGAAAATTTTCTGAAGATTTGTCAGATGTTTCAGTTGGTTATTTTGAAGAAATTAATCAATTTGGTGATGGTGATGGTGGTAATGGTAATGGTGGTAATGGTAATGGTGGTGGTAGTGGTGGTGGTAATGGTGGTGGTGGTGATTCAGGTGGTGATTCAGGTGGTGATTCAGGTGGTGATTCAGATGGTGATAGTGATGGTGGTGATTCTGGTTCTGAAGATCAAGATGCCCCTAGATTACCTCCTGGTGTTACAATTAATGATCCAACAGATGGTTTGGAAAGATATAGAACACCAACTATTACATCAGGTTATGATATTTTAACAGCTCAACAACAAGAATGTTTTTTTGCTATTAATGCAATTACTAACAAACATGAAAATGCTCAATTTGGAAATTTTTTTGATAACGATTTAGATGATATGATGCATACCCAAACAATTTATTTAGCTAAAAAAATATTTTTTAATTGTTTTCAAGGTGGTATTGATGATCCAATTATTATCAACTCACCAGATGAATTATTAGTTTCATTAATCCAAGGTAATCGAAACTTTGTTTATAATGGTCCATTAGGTTGTCAAAATGGTTTTTCTGGTAATTTAGAAGTTAGGGTGCCAGGTGGTAGAAAAATTGTTAGTCATTTATTTGAAGATGATGAAAAGGTAGTTTTTAATAAAGATGGTAATCCAATAAATGTAGTAGTTCGAAGAATTAACTACAAAAGTGTTTTGATTAACTTAAATTGTGATGAGTTTCATTCAGTAAAAAATGTTGATGTACCAATTGATCCAACTACAATTTTACCATTTAATGTTACTGCAAGAAAAATGTCAATTACTTGTAATAAATCTAAAACTTCAGATGTACCTTATGCTGCAATGACGTGTTACTGCAATATGAGAAGAGAAATTAGACATATTATTCCTCCTTGTGGAAATAATTGCAATGGTTTATCAAGAAAATGTATACCATATCCAGATTTTACTAGGGTCTATGAATTATGTGCGGCTGTTAATAGAATTATTTCTGAAAATGAAATGAATGAATTAAATGAAAGACCAACTAGATCATTACGAGAAGATTTGAGACAAATTTTAGAAGATTATAATGTTTTAGAAGCACCAGATATGGCAAGATTATTAGCAATTCATGGTGATGAAATTAATATTCCAATTGCAGAGATTTATAATACCCATGGCATGAAAGATGCAGCTACTAATATTGGTACTTATGCAACCCAAGAATTAAGATTAGCAAGAGGTTCATATAAATTCCATCATAATTTTATTGATAGAGTAGAAGAATATGAAGATGAACATGGTGGTATTGATGATTCTGATTTAGTTAAATATGCCTATATTTTAGCATATTTAGTTGGGTATTGGTTAGGTGATGGTTTGAAACATTCTTGTGAATTTGTTACTGCTGATTATAAAGAATTATATAAAGAGTTACAATGGGTTGCAAGTATGTTGAAATTCCATTTTAATTATGATGATATTCAAATTAGAAAAAGAAATGTTACAAAAAGAAAAATTATTAGAATTGCAGGCCAAGCTCATTTACCTGAAGAAGTCCAAGATGTTTTTGTTTTTTCAATTTTTGCAAAAGATTCAAGAATTAGAAATGGTAGATGGTTCAATGTTATGAGATTTTTTTTGAATCAAGTTTATGAAAATTTTACAAGAGAAAAAACCAAAAACCAAGGCGTTCCAGGAATTTATTTCAGAATGGAAGAAGAAGATCGAGCAAGAGTTTTAGCAGGTATGGTTGATTCTGATGGCCATAGATGCCGTGATAATTATAGATATGTTATTAAACAAAATACAACTGAACATAAAAAGATGGTTTATGATTTAATGATTTTGGCTGATTCAATTAATATTGGTACATATTATATTAAAGAAAAAATTGCACCAACTAGTCAACCAACTTATCATTTATACTTGACTGGAATTAATACTCAAAAAATTAGTCAATATTCCAGATTAGAAAGAAAAGCTATTGTACCAGATGAAGTTTCTAGAAGATGTTCAAGATCAGCAGTTCATAAAGTTACATTTGTAGGATTAGGTGATAAATATCATATTCAAGTTGTTGATCAAAATAATGAAAATAATCATAAAATTCAATTGGGTAACAAGTTAGTTGTTGGTGATAGTACATTTTGTACATGTAGAAATTTGCCAACTGCTGACGATGGAGGTGTTGATATGGAAGAATATAAAGCAGTTTATCATTTAGCTTATGAAGCAATTATTTTAGCAAAACAATTGGGTATTGTATTTATTGATGATGAACATGGTAATATTGTTGATGTATGGTGGAATGGTGAACCAGTTAATCATAATGATGAACGTGATGCTTTGGTTGAATTGATTCGATCATTAAATTAGGTTATTTTTTTTGTCAAATTTTATTATTATTAGGGTTTTTATTTTTATCTAAAATTTATAAAATATAGTTGTTTTAAATTTATTTCAAAAAAATTTTTTTTTTCATTTAATTTTTTATTCTTGATATCTTGTTAATATGTATTGATAGATTTATTTAGCGGTTGAGTATATAATAACTGAATAAAAATTAAAAAAAATTAAATTACTACTTGATTACTTAACATAAAACTTTAGCTCCTCTTACAGCATTGAAAAAAATATTTTTTTTATCTTCACCAATACTATTCAATACTAATGCAAAACTTGGAGCATTTTGGTGAGATTTAAAATACTTTTCAGCATCTTTAATTAAAATATCTAATGAATCAGCTGGAAATTGTTGCTTGAAGTAAATTTTCATTAATAATTTTTCACTCCATGATTTAAATTTTTCTGGATCTTCTCTTGATAACTTTTCAATGTTAGGATATTTTAATGAGCCAACCAATAAATTGAAACTGCCAAATAATAAATGAGCTTGATTTTTTGTCTTTTTAGTAGTATCTGAATTAGATTTAATTAAGACTTTTTTTGACAAGTTATATTTTAAAACTCTTTGGTGCTGGGTATTGGTTAGTTTTTTTTTTTTTGATTCTTTTTTTTATAATTTTAATATACTTACATCTAGTCTGATATCTTTACTGACATCGATCCATGGTTGAGGTAATGGTCCTTTAGGAACTCCAGTCAAGACAGGTAAAGTTAGATCCAAACCTTTTACTTGTTCACCTTTAGAAGAGGATTTATTATTATCATCTTGCTTTGATGATCCTGCTTTTGATTCTGCTACTGCTTGTTTTGATGATGATGATGCAGCAGCAGCAGGTTCAACAGCTTTGTTGGCTTTTTTAGCAACAGATCCTTCAATAATTTTAGATGCCTAAAATATTTGTTAGTTCATATTCTTTATAATCTAAATAATAATGTAATATACTTACTCTTCTTTTTCGACTTGATGACATGGTAGTTTTATTTTTAAAAAACACTTAGCGTTTAAAAAAAAAAAAAAAAAAAAAATTAGAAAGAAAAAAAAAATTCTTCTGGGGAATCTACTTCTATTTATATTTCAATTTTACAATTTATTTTATATTGCATTTTTGTTGTATTTATTAAAAAATAAAAATAAAAATATTGACATGTCAGAAATTTTAAAATCCAGCAATAAATCAGATCGATCGATATATCTTAAAGAGCCCATTAATATTGTTACGCTGGAGTTCTTTGAAATTTTTATTTGGCAAGCTAGTTTAGTAGAAATAAATTATTCATGATTGCTAATTGTAATTATGGCTTATAGTTAAATCATATAGGGTATATATACAGTATGTATAAATTTTGCCCATATAGGACGTCTTAAAAATATTTCAAATATACAATTGATTATTTTAATAAAATCAAATGCAATCACAGATTGTATTGTTAAAGTATGGAATATTGGCATAGTAAGTAGTTAATAACAATGTTATATTTTTTTTATTATTATTGAGCGTTTATACAAAGCTAATTCAAATCTATAATTTCAAGTCGCCACTTAGAAAAATAAGAAACGCGCGCTTGCAATGAAGGAAAAAAAACGCGTTGAGAAGAAAAAGAAAAGTGCATGTGCAAAACTAAATTCCCAATGAACGGTACCCTTAAATTTAGAAGCTTAGGCACTGCAGCCATGGTATGTATATATATGATCGATGTACAAGTATAAGCTTACTAGTATGATCTGTTGAGTCGAGACACCTAGGCCTGTCTAGGAGCGCTAGTTCTGAATGAAAGGTCTAGTGCGGCTCATCATATACTATTTACAGATATGTACTTGTACAAGTACACTTACGTATACAGTATATACAGTAATTACTACGACAGGTATAAACAATCAAGTGCACATAAATGCATGTGTATAAATTTAGACTTGTTATAATCAAATGACACCATGGTGCACACTGGTCTACAGTGTGTATATACATGGATATTATTGTCCTCAAGACCTCGCGATAATGTATATACATATGCAAGTGTACTATATATAATAGCCCTGTAAATAAGTTATAATATATATACCATATATATATGAGTAGTCTATATTGAGTTGTTACAGTACTCTGATCATATTTGCTTACATGATGGCATACATCGAACTGTATAATGACTGGGATCATAGAATTATCTATTAACTATATTGTAGACTTATAATCTCTCTGAAGGATATACCATATGTATACAGTATATGTAGATAAACTTGCCATTAGATATTTACAAGCTACATAAAACATAGAATAATATATATTGAAGATAGCGTATATTTAATATACTATATATTAATTCCCTTTCATTGTATAATACAGCCCTTATTGGCTGCCGTGAACTATAGTATAGCCACCCTAGATTCCCTTATAATTTCCCGAATTTACACAAAATACTTCAGGATTAGCTTTAGAAACTTATATACAGTATATATGCCATTCTACGAAAAATAAGTACTATTACTTAGGTATACATATGGGTCACCTTGAATTTTGCCTCATTGGGTTTCTAGTAAGTTTATATATATTTTTTTGATAAGCATTGATTATTTGTTCCTGTTACGTCGAAATAGCTAGCAAAAAATCATGTTGAGTTTCACATTGTCTCTTTTCTTTTTGGTGAGGCCCTTGAATTAATGAATTCAACCAAATATTATGTTTATTTGTTGATCGATCGAAACGGAGCCGATACATGTACTCTCACAAAAAAATTCCAAATTCATTAGACAAAAAAACCATCAATTAAACACCACTCATGAACTGGCTGAATTTTTGGGTATGAATTTTGTTATAGAAAATTCAATGACAAACAACAGCTACATTGTTAATTTTATAAGAATTAATAATTACTAGTTTGTTATACACAATAAGCATGAAATATAGTTTGTACTATTGTATATACAACTAATCCGAATCTCAGATATTTTATGTAAGGTGAAGTAAGTATAGAATAAGATGGTAAGGTCTCTTATATATATATATATATATATTATATATTATAAGGAGTATTCGTGATATCAAACCTGCTGTCTTTGACATAGCATTATGTGGACTATTTATCTTACCGCCTATAGTTGTAAAATACATACAAGTGTACTTGTACATTTATATATAGATAAATACCTTCTAAAAAGCTAATCTGACATAGAATTCTATAAAAAATATATGAAAAAATCAGTAGTTCAGATCGTTTTTAAAGCATATGTCACGATAGTTTTTTATCAGGCTCTTTTTTAAAGTTTTTTTTTTTTTTTTTGATTTCTTGAGTTTGAGTGCTAATCGATCGCGTATCACGATATATAATCCTTAATATTGTAGCGTGAACCGTGTTTATTATATTAAATATTCAGGTCGAAACTATAGTTGTCTCATGTACACAATGATTCTATCTACATATGGCTACTTAAGTCAATTGTGGGTGCACATGGTACATTTTATGCTTAATATGTTGTGGGTATATATACACAATTAATTAATATTTATCAATCAAACATTATATATGATTATAATGATATTATATATTACTTGGTGCCAGCATTTTAATGAAATACAAATATATATAACACATTTACCGTAGGTTTTACGTACGTGTAAACTTAGGAAGAAAACAACAAATAATGTAAAATCTACCCTCAAATGTCAAGCAAAACAAAAATTTTGTGGGTTTAAAGCCAAGTTAAGTCGGAGGTCCGACATTATAATTCACACACCTAAGTTAAAAAAATCGTGAGCTAAAAAAAAAATCTCACGATATCTTTTCCCCGCTTAAATTATCAGAGAAATAATTCAAATTATAAGACAAACCCAAAACTCTTTTTTTTTTTTCAGGGCGTGAATATCTTTTATTCTTGCATAATATGCGCCTAACATCAACGCGTTAGGACGTGATGCCGAAATACCGTGACATTAAATTAAAAATTTCGAAAGAAATCAAAACGAGAGTAGGGTTAAAAGAGTGGCTATCTAGAGCTGATATTAATATTTTTTTAGATATATTCTAGAGTAGTTTTTGTTGAGTAAAAGAGTTTGTTTATGGCAGTGGTTAGTTTTTTTTGGCTTAGTCCGGTGGCCATGGTGCACATGTATACCATAGTTGGTAAAAGTAGCCTATGATATATGCTTAAGTTTGAATTAGATGCATACTCTACATGTATGTATATTATAGTGCCAGTATATACATTGTACTATTATCAACTATGTTTTGAAAATTTTACTGAAATTTTTTGAGTTATGTGTTATTAATTATTAATTGCAACATGTCTATTAATAGGAAAGATTTTTTATACCAAACCCAACAGAAAATATGCTATTACGTATATAATTATTACATTGTGGGCCGGATAAATCAAACTGAAAATTTTTTTCAGATTATTAAACCATTGGTCTTACTATTGGAGCCAATCAAAATTTTCTATTAGAACAAGCATTATATTATAATATAGTAATAAGATGCTAAGTATACTTATATGATATCAACTTGACGCTACCATGGTAATTTTTTTTACTAATATCGTTTACATTTCTTCATTTGGAAATATTTTGATTAATATTCCAATGATTCTAATTCTGCAACCAAATGTTTTACTATAAATTATGAATTACTAAGGATGTACTTGTAAATCAAAAAAAAATTGCAAGCATAATTTTTTTTTTTCCTCAAAGAATTAATTATTTTTTTTTAAAAAAAAAGAAAATGAAAGCATCCATATATTCTATAGCTAGTTAACCAATAGCATTCAAAACACAAATTTCAAAACTAATATATATCTATAGTCATAATTGAACACTCCCCGAAATTCCTATAGACAGTTTAAATTAATTTATTACAATAATAATAACTTAGGCTAGACATCTGAAATATTACTGTATGCGTGCTGCAATATCTGATACTATAGCTATTATAACCATTAATATATACCTAAGGTAATCTTAATAATAGGTGCTGGTATGAATTTTTTTATCAATTTAAAAATAAATTCATCAAGCAGTCAACTTGTTTGTAGATATCTTAATCATCTATAGTATACCAAATAGGTATGCAAGTGTAACCTATGTTGACAATTCTGCCAGGTGGCAAAAAAATTATCCAATCAGTTAATGCAATTTTTTTCAAAAAATTTTTTCAGAGTCTAAGCTTAGTTAACTAGTATACAGTGAACTATTTCATCACTAAATTTAGCACTTTACCAGTGTAGCAAGTGATACTAGTAAGGTCGTAGGTTTCAATCTCTATTTAACATTCTTTGAGTACTACATTGACCTTGTTAACTACAAAATTTTAGAGAATATTGAAATTTGCATTGGGATATGTATAATCAGGATCTGAATGTTAATTCGATGAGCATCAACCTTTTATTTTCTCCACCATACCATTCAAGCATGTATAACGATGATCTTTATCACCCCTAATAAACATAGTTTATCCGATACCCCCTAATAAAACGGCTGATTCATCCACTCCATACATCTTAAAAAAAATCTCACGATATCTTAAAAACCTCTTTTCCAAGTCAATAAACAAGGTTTTTCCGTTACATTTACCGCTTATCGTGAGATTTTTTATATCAATTCTATGTTGAAAAGTGGAGGATCAATAAAACAAAAGGCACCCCTTTTTTTTTGTGTGTCAGAAATATTGTACTTGTACACGTAATAAGCTTCAATGAACTTCTGAAGGTGGGCAAAAAAAAACAAAAAAAAAAATTTTCACGATATCTTTCCTCCCGCTTGAATAACCTTAATTTTACAACAAAACAAAAAAAAAAAATCAAAGACAATGGATAGAATATTTTTGACAGGTTGGTATACGCATTATTAGATGGATATTTTTTAACCTGCATAATAATTACAATTAAAATTTATGGAGATTTTTTTTTCTAGAATTCTGTGAATTCATGACTTCCAATACTAAAGATACATATAGGTAGACTAGTCTAGTCACACAACCAATAACAAATAAGCATCAATTACAACTTATCATTGTGTATTACCATAAAATTTCAATTGGGAGAACCGGAATTCCGATGCTAAAATATTTTTTTCCAAGACATTTAAGCCGCATCTTCTACAACTGTCTAATCTATCTAAACGCCAAAACATCAAAACATAAACATCACCAATACCCTCAACCTGTATATATTGCTAAAAAATGGAAAATGTTGACCCAGTTCATCGTTATAAACTAGAAAAAGTTGCATCTTCAATACATGATCCAGTAAGTATAAAACTAGGACCTGATCATATCAAACAATATTCAACATTTGAAATAATAAATAATTCAATGAATAATAAAAAAACTTCAATTTCACATACAAAAACTCAATTAAATTATTATAAAGAAGCTTTTTTCGGTCAATCAATTAAATTATTAACAAAAGGTAATGCAAAGTCTTATATTTCAGATTTATCAAAGACAGAAGTTGAAATATTAGATGATCAAGGTAATTTTCAAACAGCTATTATTGGACCAGGAGTTATGAAAAAAGTAGTTAAAATAAATTTAAAATATGGTAATTTTAAACATTCTTTAATATTTGATTCAAATTTTGAATTAAATTTTTTATTTAAAAATTATAACAATTTATTATTAACAAATGAATGTTTAAATAAAAAATGTAATGGTATTCATAAAAAAATTGATAATGAAAAAGTTTTAAAAAATGATGAAAATTTATTAATAAATTTAAATAAAATATCATCAAATTGTTGTAATTACTATTTAACAAATAATTGTTTAAAATTACCAATTATTAATAACTTGAACCTTAAAAATTATGAATATAAAACGGATTTACAATTTTCAGCATTTTATTTTGCATTTGAAGGCAAATCAGATGAAGAATATTTTTATTTAAAGGTACCAGATAATAAACAAAATTTATTTAATTATTTTATTAAAATTAATAATTTTTTACATACTTCAAAAGATGGGGTTTATAAATTTTTTAAAAGAGATTTAAAAGGATATTTAGTAGTTATTGAGGATGATATGTTGTATTCCAAATTAGATAAAAGGGATAAAAAATGTTTATGGAGTTTTTTTAGTGGGTTGGTAATGTCGTTTTATATTGGTCATACAGTTAAAAGTTTTGTATTAAATATTAAAAAAGAACATTTAGATTGTTTAAAATATTTCATTAAAGAACTAGATTTATTTGTTGATATTGTTGATGAAGAGGACGATATTATATTGTTTTTCAATAATGGTTGGAGGATTTTATATCCATTATTATTACCATTTGGGTTATGGGATTGTAATTTTGACATATATAATTTCCCACGTTATAATGATGAACAATTATATTTTGATATATCAAGTATTTCAATTGAAGGGTATTGTCAATGTTATAAAATAACAACTACAACTGGTCATTTTATTGATGAATATGGTATTAAAATAAATTGTTCTACTTTTGATCAAAGACAAGATTATACTAGTGTTTCTAATAAACAATTATTAAATTATTTAATCCCAGCAGCTGAATTAATGTTTCAAAATTCCGAGTCTCGTAATTATAAATTTAATAAAGAATTAAAAGAGGTACCATTTATTGAACCAAATCAAGATGATTATTTTGATTTTTTATTACATGTTGAACAATTAAAAAAATATAATTTAAATATTTTTCTTCATGTTTGGGGGTTTTTAAGATTAAGGTATAAGGAATTTGGTGCAAATGCAAATGAAGATAAAAATTATGAATATTATCAAAGAGTATTTGAATTATATTTAAATTTAATGAAAAAAATTGGTAATCGTCCAAATTGTGTAATGGTTATGAATCGATTATTATGGTATATGAATTGTGATTATTTAACTTTAGGTTTTTATTTATCTGTGAAAGAAAGAAATAGTTATGGTTTTATTATTAATAGTAGAGTTGAAAAGTTAAAAAAAGTATTAAAATAGATTATAAAAAGCTTCTTTGTTCAGGGGCCCCTTTATGTACACATCACAAAAAAATAAAAAAATGTATCTTCTTCATTATCATTAATAATTTTTCAATGAAATCATTCGAGTGTTTCCCATTAGAAATTAAACGAATCATTTTCGCTTATATCCCATTAACTAACCATATAACCTATTTCAATTATCTATTAGTTTCAAAATTATGGTTTTCAGAATTAAAACATAATATATATAATGAAGAACGATTAATTAATGTATTAAAATCAGTTTTAAAAGATCTAACACCATCATCATTTTTTTCAAGATTATTCAGAAGAAAACCAAATTCAAAAAAACTTTTCAAAACAATTGAACGATTAAATTTAATATATTTTTCAAATAAGCTTGACTACTTCAATTTTAGTAATTTTTCAAATTATTATGAAGAATATAAAATATTTTGGATTAATGGATTAAGATTTAATATCGAAAATGTAATATTACCAATTGATACAAATTCCGAATTTTTAAATTTTTTTCAAGCCAAAACAATTATTTTGAGTTGTTTTACAACTGAAAGAGAATATGATTCAAAAGATTATAAAAACATTAAAGAATTGATTTATAAAATTATCGAATTAAATAAATTAACTGGATATTTCAAAATTGATAAATTAACAAATTTGAATGAAAATTGTTTAGATAATTTTCCAAAATTAAACTTGGATTTATCATTTGTTTCATTAAAAGGATTTGATTATCAAGTAGTTGAATATTCTAATTCAAAAATTCTAAACCTATCAATTGAAAAAATTAAATTAAATGATAATTGTTATTTTCCAAATTTAAAAAAATTATATTATAATTCAGTTATTAATGCAGAAATTTTAAACCCAATGACTAAATTAGAAGAATTAACACTTGAAAATATTAATACATTCCACAGTATTGATTATAATAATTTTGGTGATATTGTCAAAAATCTTAATTGTATTAATCTTAAAAAATTATCAATAAATTTTCAAGGTCATCGACATGGATTAACCCCACAACCATCATCAGATGATATTAATTTATTAGGATTAAAATTACCAAATCTACAAATTTTAATAAACAGAATTTATAGAGAAAATCAACCATTTATAAAAATTAATGATATAAATTTTTTATATTTTTCAAATTTAAAAATATTAGAATTATCTACACCAAGTATTCTAACACAAGGAACAGAAAATATTACAAAACCATTAAAAATAATTTTTTATCATAATTTTGATAAACATATTAGTACAACTTATTCAATTCCAAATCTAGTTGATATTAAAATAATTTCATCATCTACTTTTTTGACTTCTGAAGTTGAAGAAATTGTTATTGATAATTCATTAATACCATCATCTCATACAAGGTAATAAAAAACAACTAAATGGTAATGTCCAATTTGGATTTTGTAAATTCCATAACATTTCTAAACAATCCATTGAATTTTTAAAATCAATACTAGCATGATAATTATCATGAATATTTAAAAAAAAATCTCCATCAAAACAATTTTCTAATAAATTTCTTAATAATTTTTCTTTTATTAATAAACTACTTTTTAATAATAATCTTGTACTACCTTTAACTGATAAATTATTATTCAAAATAATATTTAATTTACTACCTTTTAAAAAAGTTTCATTTAAAAAAATTAATGCAGTTTGTGCTTGAATATAATTATCAAAATTAATATACCCCCAACCAATATTAATATTTCTTGTATTTGTTGGTAAATAAATACTTTTAATATTACCATATTTACCAAATAATTCATTCAAATCATTTTCATCAACATTATTATTAATACCTCTTAAAAATAATGAACATTGTTTATTTCTATCCAATTTTGAAATAAAATGATCAACTTTTATAAAATTATTACCCAATAAAGTACCATTAGTTTGTAAAACTGCTTCATTAGCTGATTCAATTGTTTCAAATTGTACATAACCTTTACCACCTTGATCAATAACTTTACAACTTACAATTGGACCAAACATTGAAAAAAATTCCATCAATTTTTTAGAATCAATTTTTAAATCCAAATTTCTAATATAAATATTACCTTGAGTTAGATTTTTTGGTTTGATTGGTTTAACAATTCGACATGGTTTATTTAAAATTTTTGAAAAATTATATTCTTCTAATGCTTTATTACCACTTGATTCATTAATAAAATTAATATATGCATAACATAAACTTTTGCCAGTAACTGCATCTCTACATAATTTAATTGAACTTATAGCGCCACAATTATTAAAATGTTTATATAAAATAGTTTCATCAACTTGAGGATCCAAATCTCCAACATATAATGCCATTTTAGTACATGATGTATCACTTTTATTACTTGTAGCGCTATTAATTTGAATTATTGGAGATTCATCATCACTACTATAAGAAGAGTCGCTCATTTTTGTTATTAGAAAAAAAAAAAAGTTGTTGTGAAGAAAAAATAAATTTATTTACTCCACTCAAAACAACCAGAATCTATTAATTCATCTATACTATACGCTTTTCTATCAAATTTAGATTTAAACAATGCATGGCCAACTTTTAATGGTACCATATGTTGTCTAATTCTTCTCAATTCATCATCACATAATTTTGGTTTTTTCAATACATTAGACGCTTTAAAAATTTCATTAGTTAAAAAATCATGATAATCACAATTTTCAGGATATTTTAATTGATGAAATTTTGGTCCTGGTCCATGTGTTTGAATTCTTTCATGTTCCCAACTCCATTGATCTTCTTTTGATGGTAATTCAACTTGATTTAACCAAACTAATGATGCATAAATAATTTGTGCTTCAGCAGTTGGGAATGGTACAATATTATTAGGAGTTGCCAAAAAAATTAATGAACAATCTGGAATATAAAATAAATGTTGATAAACATTATTAATTCTTAATCCATCAGTAATAACAGGATATTCTTTTAATGATAATGAAGAATATGATCGTAAATATCCAGTTGCAAAAATAACATAATCAACTTCAAAAATATTCCCATCAACATCTTTAACTTTATTATTATCCAAAAATGAATCAATATCTGGTAAATAGTTAATACCTTTAATACCTAATAATTCAGAAACTTTTCTTGATCTAATACTTTGATATAATGTTTTTGTTGTTTTAAATAATTGACTTGCAATATCATAAGCACTTGTTGATCCACCAATAATCAAAACATTTTTATCTTTATAATAATCAGGATTTCTATATTCTTTTGAATGTATTACTTCATTTCTTTTAGACCATTCAATTAAACCTGGTCTATCAGGTAAATTTGGAATATTAAAATTCCCTGTTGCATAAACTATTTTATCAAAATTTTCTTCAAAAATATTATCACCATGTTCAATTTTTAATGTCCATTTATTATCATTTTTAGAGCAATCTATAATTCGATGACTATAATAAATATATTCATCAACTTCTTTACCATATTTTCTTACATAACCTAATACTTCCCTTCTATCCATATATAATGGAACATTTTCATCAACTTCAAAATCTTGATAACTCATTGTATTTTTATCAACATTAGCTTCCAAATTATCATACATTGCACTTGTCCATTCTTTAGGATTTATATTAGGATTTTTACTTGGAATTGGTGTTTTCACTGGATTATTATAATGATTCCATAATCCACCTCTCATACTTTCTCTTTCAAAACATTTTACTTTAAATCCATATGCTAATAATGTTTTGATTGCAACTAAACCACTTGGTCCTGCACCAATAACTGCTACATTCATTTTTGTTTTTGGTGTCTTATACTTGTTGTGTTGTGGTATCAATGTTAGTGATACATTTTTTTTCTTCCTTCCGTGGTCGGAGTTTTTTAAATAATTTTTTGGCGCAATTATAGCATGTTTTAAAAAATATACCAATCCCCGTATAAACACTATCAATAAATATTACAATTAATACGATAACAAGCATAAGAGATAAAACTATTGAATATCCTGGCAATCCTATAGGTAAATGCCCTTTAATATTTTTCCAATTTGGAACTTCACAAATGATCATTTTTTTATTATTGCTAAATAGAAAGTTAAGAGGTTAAATGATTAATTTGTTCAATTAAATCACAAAAAGTTGTTTCTAAAGAATAATTTGGTTTAAAATTTATTTCTTGTTGAGTTGAACAATCCATTCTACCAACTTTATCTTCATTTTCAATAATAAAATCACTTGTTGTTGAAACTTCTTTATTATATTTAAACTTTAAAATTTCGATAATTTTTTTTGGTAAAAATTGACCAGATTTTATTAAAATTCGTTTATTTTTAATATTAGAATTCATTGATAAAATTTGAGCTTTTGCTAAATCTCTACCATCAATAAAATCCATCAATTTTAAGTTTGGAATTTTTTCTTTTAAAAAAATAAATGCCAAAATTTGATTTGATTCACTTAGTTGAGTTAATGAAGTTGGTGGGATAATATAAGGACCTAAAATCCATGGCATTTCTAAAAATATTATATTAATAGAATTAGAATGAAGTTTCCAAAGTTGTTGTTCTGATTGAGTTTTTGCATAAGCATAAGCTTCAGCAGCATTATCATAAGATATTTGATCATTCCAAGAATTTTCATTCAAAATGATATCCTTTGTCATATCTGATTTTTGATTAAATAATGTAAATGAACTACCAGTGAATACAATTTTTTCAACATTACATTCAATTGCTGTTTTATATAAATTTAATACATTAGCAATTAATGGATCAACTAAATCAACTTTTAAATTTTCTACTGTAAAATTAAATGGTGCTGCTACTGCAAAAATATATTTAATATTATGTTTAATAATAATATCTTTTAATGAATCTTGATTGGTAACATCTTGAACAATTTCAATAATTATATTTGGGAAATATTTTTGTAATAAATCTTTTTTATCTTGAGATCTGGCTGTAGTAATGATGTTATTTGTTTGTTGAGATAGTTGTTGTAGGATATGTTGAGCTACAAATCCAGTTCCACCAGTAATCAAATATGACATTGTTGAATTATTTTTAAGTTTTATTTAATGGCTTACAATTGATGATCTACAATTTTTTATTATTATTTTTGATGTTGACGTTGGGAAGTCTCGAGCAAAAAATACCGTTACGGTGTTGTAGTCACGTGCGGAGTTTTCCGTGACGGGAAGTCTTTTAGAAATTATGTTGTGGGCGGTGGGCAATAGACATAGTACCTCCAAGCAATTTAAACAGAATAGCCATGTTATGCCAATTTTCACTGTACCTGGAACTATTTGGTACCTCAGAATTTTATAAAAGTTCGTTGCCTACGGATATGTGTCCGAGTATTCTTTTTTCTAAATAAAGACATCGTTCCTTAATCATTTCAAATTATACTAGTCACATGGCTCAAAAGTATCATTTTTAAATACATATCGACCAAATATCAATACTAGATTAACTACGTAATTTAATTTATTATTAGGGCACCCTTCCCCGGATTTTACCATAAATATACTTAGATTACATGTAATTGACAAGATTCCTTATTCCCTAAATTTCTTTCAAATACCAGATCATCTCTATAAAAATTAAAAAAAGTATGCAGCTGACCAAAAATAGCCATCACTTATAACTAAATCTCCACCTCTTTTGAAAAAACTTACAGGATTTTCGAGGGGTTATATATCTCCTATAAATTTAGTTTTATTATTTTTAAAAAAACAAGTATAAATTTTTTTTGAGTCGCGATATCCTGCTGTTAACTGAACTATTACTAATAAACCATTCATATTAGAAACCTATGTTATCACATCCAAATCCAAGGTATACCCCTCCTCAATGAAAAAAAAAAAAATCCTCCTGAGAGCTAAAATTGTAACCAAAAAATCAAACAAATTTTAAAATATTCAATAAAAAATTCTCTAAAAGATAGGATATATAATTTATAAAAAAGTAAACTACTAGTTTTTCATAATTCTTTAAATAATGTTTATTGTTCAAAATTAAGCCCCACGCAACAATTGATCGACATTTTAAAATGCATGATGTGTATTTTTTATCAAGCAGGGAAGGAACGCGCGCGAGTCATTGTCACTGTTTCAAAATGATCACGGTGTTTATTTTAATTAGTTAACAAAGTACTCGACATTAAAAAAAAACCATTCCAAAAATTGAACCATAATTTGTATAATCATGAACATATCACCCGCCTGCTCTTGCGGTTAACTGATGTTTGTTTACTCCCAAAAATATATTAAAATAAACCCTTAATTAATTTTTTTTATTGCTATGATAGTACGGAATGATAAATTAATAACAAGTATTAATAAAAGTTCCGCGTTTAATAGATTATAAATACTTCTGTTCTCCTCTTTTTTTATCAGTTGAACATCAGAATAATAACAATAACAAAAAAATATGACAAAACAATTCCCTAATACTATTGATCAATCAAGTACTAGTGGTTCAGAAGATGATCATCCTTTACAATTAGTACAAATTACAAATAACGAAGAAGCTATTAGAGATTGTCATGAAAAAAATTTTGAAGAATGGGGTAATGAATTAACATTAGAACAATATTTAAAAAGAGAAAAAATCTTTAGATCACAAGAATCAACAAAAAATGGTTCATTAACTTATTGGGCATTACAAGAATATAATGAAGATACAAATAATTGGACTATTGTTAGTGCATTTGAATCATTAAATAGACCAAGTTTTTATAAACAAAAAGGTTTACCAATTATTGAAAGTTCTAGTCATTCAATAGGTGCTGTATTCACACCTAGTGAATTTAGAGGTAAAGGTTTTGCATCAAAAATGTTAAGAAAAGGAGTTGAAAAATTAAATAAATGGCAAATTGATAATAATGAACAATATACTTTCCAAGCATTATGGTCAGATGTTGGAGATTATTATTCAAAATTTGGATTTGAAAGTATGGATTTAAATGAATTAAAATTTGATCTTAATACAGATCAAAAACTTGAATGGCCAAAACAAGTTGAAAAATTATATTTAAATGATGATATTAAAAAATTAACATTATTAGATGAAGAAGATTTAAAATTAAGAATGAATACATTAACAGAACAAGATGATATTATTAGAGTAGCAATTAAACCATCATTTTCAATTCATAATACAACATGGCAAAGAGCAATTTTTTTAAGTAAATATTTATCAAAAATTGGTACTCATAAACCAGAAATTTTTGGAGCCAAATTAAATAATTGTTTTATTTTATGGACTCAAGATTTTACTGGTGATAAATTAGCAACATTAAGATTTTTTGTACCATTTAATACTATTGTTGATTCAACTACATTAAATTTATTAATTCAAGCAGCAATTTCTGAAGCTCAATCATGGAAATTTCCTTATTATACAATTTGGGTTCAAGATATGCCAGATTGTTTAGATATTAATAATGTTATTAATACTTTTAAAAATAAAGGAATTGAAGTTGAATATCATAAAAGACCAAGTTCAAAATCTTTACCAATGGTTAAATTTCATCCCAATATGTCAAATGGTGAAAAAAAATGGGTTTATGGTGGTAGATATGGTTGGTTCTAGTTATTTTAAATTAGCTGATTAGATTGATAAATATTCCTGTAATAAACGCACACGCACATCCTGCGCAAGCAATTAGAGTTTTTTTATGCATTGAAAATTTTTTTTTTCTTTCATCCCAACTTGACCCAATCGGATCGCCGATAATTCCCAACACAACACTTTCTAGGCCTTATTAGAAAAAAAAAAATCGGATGTCTTAAACCCGCTTAAATACCTCAAAATGATGAGAAAGAAAAATTTTGCTGACAATTATACAAGATCTGATTGGCTGATTAATCAAAATTATGAAATCCGGTCGGATGTTTTTTGATTTTGTAAAGCACTACTAAGCCTTTATAAAACTTTAAAAGAAACTGATAAAAGATTAAAAAAAGAGAATTAATCTAAACTCCGATCTTTTTTTTTTTATGTAATAATAATTGTGTGTTACCAGTAACCGGTACCACTACAGTAGTTAATTCCACTAAAAAGGAGGGTTCTACTACTAATCTGTCTTGTGTAATACCAAATTTTTGTTTATAGAATTTTTTTTCTTTCCTTTTTTTTTTTCCATTTAATTTTTTTTTTCGTATTTGATCTTTTTCTTTTTTTTTTTAATTTACCAGAAAAAATTATTTCAATCTTATAAGAAAAAAATTAATAACACGATCATTTGATTGCCCTAATAGACGACGTTAAATTGGGTTTTACAAAACTACTAAAAACTTAAAATTATTATATTTATTTTCATTTAAGCAGGAGAAAAAAAAAATACCCCCGATTATCTAATCTTTACAATCTTTTCTTCTTAACATCTCGCCACTCCTTTCAAACATTTACCAACAATCCACAAAAAATTACACAAATTCAAAATAACCATGTCGAAATTAGTATTACTATCTTCAGTTGCTGCAAGTGAAGCACCATCTGGTGTTTATAAAGATTATCCATCATCGACCAACTCATCAACTAATACATCCAGTAATAATACACCTATTATTAATAACAATAATAATAACAACTCGACCAATAATAACACTCATAATCACCATCAAAATCATCAACATCATCATGAAGAAAAATCACCGACACCTTCTACAAACAATGAAGATGAACCATCATTTATAAGAAGTAAACCAACAGCTCAGATATGTTCAAATTGTAAAACTACTAGAACACCATTATGGAGAAGAGCTCCTGATGGGTCAACAATTTGTAATGCATGTGGGTTATATTTAAAATCACGAAATACTGCAAGACCAGTTAATTTAAAACGACCTCCAACAACAGTTATAGAACCAACAAATGTTGATGATGATTCAACTTGTGCAGGAACATGTCCAGGAGATGGTCATTGTAATGGTACTGGTGGGTCAAGTGCATGTTCTGGTTGTCCAGCTTATAATAATAGATTAAGTAAAGCAGCACAATTAACTAATGATACAAAAGAAACTACTAACAATACTAACGAAATAAATACTAATAATAATGAAAACAATAATAATAATAATGAAGAAGGTGATAGTATGGTTATTGCATGTCAAAATTGTGGTACAACTATTACACCATTATGGAGAAGAGATGATATGGGTAATACTATTTGTAATGCATGTGGGTTATATCATAGATTACATGGTTCACATCGACCAGTTGGAATGAAAAAATCTACTATTAAACGACGAAAACGTGTTATTTCAAGTCAAGTTAATAATCAAAATGCTCATTTTAGTACTTTTAGTGCTGATAAAGATTCAAAAAAAAGTAGTAGTCCTGCTCCGATCCGAGCAAAACCTTTAGAAACCACATCTGATAATTCTCCTACTACTACTACAACTAATAATAATAATAATAATAATTCTGCACCTCCTCCTATTGATTTCACACAATCTTTTAAATCATCAACAAAATTACCATCTATTGCATATTTAACAGAAATGAATAGTTCAAATCAAGGTAAAAAAAGAAGTGCAAGTGAAGATTCCAATTCTTCATCAAAAGGTACTTTAAGTTCTATTTTAAATCAAGAACCGGCAAGAAAAAAACAATTAATTGAAATTCCTGAATATTTACATTCTGAAGATCAAATTCGTGATTTTTTGTTAGCCAAGAGAAGAAAATATGAAGATCGATTAGAAAAACAACGTCAACAATTATTAGAAACTGAACAAGTTTTGAAAGAATGTGAAGATAGATTGAAAGGATATAAAAAATAGATATATACTTTTTATATTTTGAATGTATTTTTTTATTTATTATACAACTATACCTATTGATATTTTGAAAAATTTTTGTAGATTGGAAAATTTTGATCAAAAGGATCTTAGCAATGCTTGAACAAGATCTCGTATAATCAAGAATTTTTTTTTCACCAGATTATCTGATTGGATCAATAAAATTTTTTTCATCATCAGATTTTTTAGATTTACCCAAAAAAAAAAATTACTGCAGCGTAAATAAACCGGAATCATCACTATCCGATCCGATCTAACTTTATAAACTCAAAAAAAATTGTCGTAAAACTGTAGATAAGTTTTTTTGTTTTGATGAACCAATAAAATTATGATTTAAAATTTTATCAGATTCTTGATCAACAGTATAAACTGAACAACCTTTAACCCATGGATCATCATTCATTCTACTATTTATAAACTTTATTGCCCCTTTAAATCCTTCAAACACTGCCTCATCATGTCCAATATTTCTTAATCTTTTATAAGTAATATCTGCATTTTCATCTCTACAATATCTTGAAACTAATAAATCAACATCTTCAATATCAATATATTCATCATTTGTTGCATGATAAATATATGTTGGAAATTCAGGGGCTTTATTTTGTTTACCCAACAACCCTGCACTAATAATTTTTGAAATTTCTCCTTTATATAATATTTTTTCACCAGATTTAAAATATTTCAAAATATCTTGATATAAAAATTGTTCAATATCTTTATCAACACATTGTTCTAATACTTTAAAAAAATCATTTTTTTTAGAATCTATTAGTTCATTTTCTAGTTGTTGTTTAATTTTTGGATATTCTTGTGATAATCCAACTAATGCCGTTGGTAAAAAACCAGATCCAATACTTTTATTATTTTTTAAAAACATTGATGTTTTATTTACAATAACCCCACCATAAACAATTGATTTAATTTGATTCATTAATTCCGGTGCATAATTGGATAATAATTCACCAGAATGAGATGTTGGGATACTACCACCAGAATATCCAAATAATGTAATTGGAGTTGTTGAATTACAATAATCACTATTTATAATTGCTTTTAATGAATCAATTGTTAATTGTGCTGATAATGTATAAGCAGTGAATGCACTATTTGGACCTTGATAATCTGGTAAATTTACAATATAACCTTCATTTATTAAATTTTGAATAGGATATCTTTCAAATTCATACATTGATTCCCATTGAATCATATAACTTGGAGCACAATATTCATAAGTTGCATCTTCAGCAACTTGAAATGATACAACTTTATCATTACTTTGTTTTGGGATAAGTAATGTTGTTAATGAATAAAAAGGATTTTGAAAAGTATCTTTTGTTGTATATAAAATTTGTATTGCATTTGATATATTTGAAAATAATGGTAATGAGTTGGGAACTTGTCTTTGTTTTATTATACTTCCTATAGGTAGGTTTTTATAATGATCATTATCAGGATGATAAAATGAATCTGAAACCACTAAATTGATTAAAAAAAATAATAATATTTGTATTCTCATTGTTGTGAAGGAAATATATTATTTTTCAAGTGAGTGTTTGTTTTTTTGTCTTGTCCTCTGTTGTTGTTGCCGTGATTTTACCGATCAAAATTTTCCGTCACGGAATTTTTCATTCAACAAAATATGTAAAAAAAATTGAGACAAGCCGCACAAGATCTGAGATCTAATAACTATCCAGGCAGTGGGCTAACTAGGTTTTTCATCAATCTATCCTCTCATTCCTTTCTTCCTAATTCCTTACTTCCAACTACCATCAATGTTGTTTGACCAGTTACCATTAGAAATAAAAACAATAATTTGGAAAATTCTAGTTTATAAATCACCAATAAAAGCACTTATAATAAAAACTGCTAATTCAAATTCATTATATAAATATAAGGATTGTATTCAATATTTAAAGGTTAATTCAGAATGGTATAATAATATATTACTTATAATATATTCATTTGAAAATAATTATGGATATGATTATTACTATTTAACAATGTCACATATTTTATTACATGGTGATCCATTACCAGTTAATATTAATATTACTAAACACAACAAATCAATAACAAAATTAAAAATAAACTTATTTGATAAAAATGAATCTTTTGTTTATAATACATTATTATCATTACCTGCTAATGATTTGAAATATATCAATTTGAATGATTTATCAATTTATAAGTGTGATTTTTATTCATTATATAGGTTATTAAATCCAAAAATTACAAAATTAACAATTGATATATTTGGATCATTAAATCCAGAAACTAAAGAATGTAGAAAATTATTTAGATTGATAAATCATTGGGCAAGTAATCATCAAATAAATAATATTGATTATGAATTAATAGTGATTTTGGATTATGATTCATTTTTTATAATGAGTAGGTATTTTTCAAATGAAACTTTTAATAAAACATATTATCATGTTCGATATTCATATTATAACTAACTAAAAAATATGAAAAATCTATAAAAATTTTTCAGTAAAATCAATAGTATAACTAGCATTCATTGTTAAAACAGTATCAACACATTCAAATCTATATCCACATTGAAATAATTCTTTTGTCCATTTTAATATTGATAAAAGTTCTTGTCTATTACCAACAAATTCTGTATAAACAACTTTAAATTTTTCATCAAAAATATTGTTTGATTTTTGAAACAATTGAATACCACTATTTGGGAAACATAAAACAATTAATCTATAAAATAAATAAATATGAATATCATGGAAAGAATAAATAAAATTTGGTTGTAATTTTGAAATATAAAGTCTAAATTTTAAACAATCTGGTTCATTTTTTTCTTTAACTAATTTCATTGGTTTAACTTTACCATTTCTTTTATTATAAGTTTCTAAACACTTTTTAATCCATTTTTTAACCCATATTTCATCAATATTAACAGAACTTGTTTCATTAAAACATTTTAAAACAACACTATCAATCTTATTAAATGGATGATGTATTGGAATGTCTTTCTCTGGTGGAATATCATGTAAATTTATATAATCATCTAATTCTTTGGCTAAATAAACCATTTTCTCATTAAAATTTGAAATATTATTAAATTCTTCAAGATTTTCTTCATAATTAAATTTTTTTGTTGGCTCTAATTGATATTTATTAATATCATATTTTAATAATTTTTCTTCATTAAATTTTTGATAACTTTTTAAATAAATATTGGATCGATTTCTAACTCCATATCTGCAATATTTAAAAATATTAAAAATCATATCTCTTGAACTTGAAATTGCATTTGGTATTGGTCTTGGTAAATATTTAAATCTTTCAGCAAGTTTCAAATAATCAATTTCTTTAATTTTTGTTGATAAAAATTCTGTATGTTTATTTGGGAATGCTTTTTCAAAAATATCATAAATTTTAGTATTCATTATTGGTTTAAAAGTTCCTTTATAAACTTGAATTTCTTGATAATCCCAATGTCTATTATGAAAATCATCAAATGAATTAAATAATTCTTGTTGTTCAAGTTTATTTTTTAATCTTTGACAATTTGATATTTCTTTTCTCATTACTTTCTTTAAAACTTCATCCATTTTTTGTTCTTCTACATCTAATTCATTTTGATTTAATATGTTATCATGAAATTCAAAATATCCATGGAAATAATTTGATATTTTTTTATAACATGAAATAAACTCCAGGAAATCTTTATCTCCCAATCCAAATTCCCCTCTAACCCCGAGATCATCATTGGTTCTTAGTAATTTATTAACTAATTCGTCAGTATCTTCAACATTTAAATCAGGTTCAATAGACTCCATAATTTCTTCTTCTTCTTCTTCCTCTTTTTCACTTTCTGTAGTTGGATCGGTATTTAGGATTTCATCTGATATTGATCTATTAAACTCAATTCCATCTTGTTCAATAATTGGGCCATTCGGGTTACTAATAAATGATGTCGATGCTTTATCTACCTCTTCATCTAATTGTTCTAATGTTACAGGCTTTGCTATAGTTTTAGGAATAACCTTATTATTGTCATTATTCGAAATTATTGATTTATTTTCATTACTTGTATTTGATTCATTCGTTGTATTACTGGTACTTTGAGATCCATTATCACCCCTCTTTCTATTCATAGCATCATTAACAGCATGTCGAGCATTAGCTACTGGTATTTTGGACCGTGATTTTAATGTTTGTTTACCTTTAGCCATATTATTTAGCAAAAAAACTTAGTATTATTTTATGGGGCGTTTATTAAAAAAAAAAGATCAAAATATTTATTTCTACAATAAAAAAAAATCATCACCAAAAAAGTAGATTTTTACTATGATTATAATCAATAAAAGTTATTCTAAACTTTGTTCATACCAGTTTCTTCTCCCAACAGCTAAAGTGAAAAAATTTGAAATAGTTTTATAATTATTATCATTAACCATCATATCACAAGTATATAACCCAGGTTCTTTTAAATGAAATTTAACTTCTGTATCTTGATGTCTTGATAATTGTCTTACTAATATAGCTCGTTGTTGGACCGTTATACCTTCCAAGTAAAATCTAGTTAATTGGGCCATCACTAATTTTTGAAAATATTAAATTGAATATATGCACTATGATTTCTAATCTTTTCTAGTTATGGAATTTTCTCTTTATTTATAAAAATTTGATTTGTACCCACAAAACCTTTCATCACTATTCCCTCTTTATGACATGGGGGGTTGGTTATAAGTTTTTTTTCACTAGTAGATCTGAGGTTACCACAACCCATGCCATTTTTTAACCTTTTCAAATTGAACTTCATCAAATGATTCGATTTCTATATTACAATAATTTTTTAAATCATATTTGAATTTTATTTTCGCTTGTTTTGTTAAATATAATTTTATAAACCATTTATTATCATTATTATTAGTATCATCTTCTAAAAATATTAATTTGTTTTCTTTATTAAGTTCAGATAATTGGAAAAAATCTAATGTTTTAGTAATTACATTTTCTACCTGTTGTCTTTTAAACACACCTCCTCTTTTCACCATATAAATATCATATTCTTTTACTAGTATTGAATCTTCCATTTTGCTGAAAAATTTTGAAGAATAAAGGGGTTACATTTGATGGATTCAGTCATCTCTTTTATACTCAACCAAGCATTTATTTTGACAGAAAAAATGTGTAAAGCCTTTCAATTATTTGTGATAGGCGATTGGTTCAAAAAGAATGATTGATGGGAATGGGTATGATATGGAATGGATGAGGTTTATACCCTTGCATATGTTGTTTTCTTGATTAGGTTAGTCTAGTTAATATTATCCTTTAAGCTTTATTAAGTAGGCGGCTCATGGTTTAAAACGGCGTATAAAGAAATGTCTTAGATCTAAAGATCTTAGGACAGCTTGTCATGGGCGCTCGGCTCGTACACAGCTTAGCTATTACAACCTAAGTAATGTAAAAACGACTAAACTAGTGACAAAATTAGAGGCTAGCCAACTGTCAATATTATGCACAACTATAGAATACGTAGCCGATTTAAATAGATAATGATATCATATGTTGCATCGTAATGATTATGATCAGTTCTTAAATTTATCTATAATACCAATTGGTTTGAATGTTTGAATGTTTGAACAACGTTGTACTTCCTTAATTTTGACTTATATTGAAAGAATTAATCATTTTCTTCTTGATTATATATACTCAATTGAATAGAACTTATTTTGGGTATTAGTAAGTCAATGGAATAATGATAAATAGATGCATCGACCATGCACGTATATTAAAATATAGTTGAAGCGCTAGCTACAAGACTAGTACATGTATATTCTACAGTGTATATATATTTTGATCCTGCATATATATATAACAGATATAGTTCTTAGAGTTTCAAATTTAAACTTTGAACTTAATATTATAACTAACATCAAAGTCATGATGTAGAAGCTTTGTACAATTGTACATCCTGTCTATATATATTTTATAATCAACTATAAAGGAAGTCATTGCAAAAGTTTGACAACACATTATAATTTTGACATGTCCTGCAGTCATAATCAAGCTAAATTATACATATATAACACTAACATTATTTAAATAAAAATTATATAAATACTTAAGATATAGTTAAACCTTACTCTAAAGAGTACAGCTATACTATCACTCTATCAAGAATGAACTAAGTGAAATTGAAATAGTAGTGAAGATCCTACTTTCCCATAGTATGATCTAAGAATATACCAGGACGTGTGTTGATACAGTATTATACGATTTACTATAGTATAAGTATCACATACATACTGTATCTGATAAAATCAATAGCTGAGCAGCTGAATCAAATCTATTAAGCTCTAGTAAATGAGGCTCGCTGCAGCTCTCATGAAACAATCAAGATGCATGTTTAAAAAAATGTCTCGAAAAAACTACCATCAAAAATACCAAATAATATAACAAAGTATTATTAATTAAAAACAAAAAAAGCTATATATAACTATAAAATCAAATAATACCCTAACAAAACAAAAACAAATACAAAAGAAAAAACAAAAATAGTTTTTTATAAAAAAAAAAAAAAAACCTTATAAAGCTAAAGCAGCACTTAATTGAGAAGTGGCTTTATGTAAATTTTCTCGATCTTGAGCCAAATCAACCAATTCTTCAGTATTAGAAGACATAGATTGTAAAGAATTTAACAATTGTTTAGCATGAGAAACAACATGTTTATCATTTTTATGAGCCTTTAATTGACCAGTTAACTCATTAACATTAGAAACAACAGCATTCATAACTGGTTTTAATTGATGAGCTGAAGTTGATTGAGCATGTCGAACATAACTTTTATTAACTTTTGGGAACAATCTATTATAACTTCTATAGTTATAATAATTTGGTGGATAAGGAGTGGCACCACCTGCTGGATTAGAACCTGGATATGGATAACCCCAATTATAATTATAACCATAACCATAATTATAACCATAGTTATAATAAGGAACTGGAATTGGAATTGGGAAACAACAAGCTTCAGAAATTTGATCTAATGCAGTGTTGGTAGTTTGAACTGCACTATTTAAACTTCTAAATGCTGAAGAAATTGCTTGAGGATTTTTCTTTTGATTTTGTAATCGTTGAGGAATGGTTGATAATTGAGCATTTGCATGAGCCCATTGATTTTTTGCTTGATGCAAAACATTATCAACTTGAGCAGACATGAATAAATCATGATCTTTGTTATTGTTTTGAGTAGTAGTAGCAGCATTAGCACTAACTGCAACAGCAGCAACAAAAGCAGTTGAAAATTTCATTCTTAAGTTAAAATTGATTGATTGATTGATTGGTTGATGAATAAAAAAATAGAAAAATTCTACAAGAAATTGATCAATATTTATATTCGAAAATTTTTTTTTATATTAGTATTATCTATTTACAACTATCCAATAATGAATGTAATTGTTTCAAAACAGCTGATTTTGCAGTACCACCAATAGCAGTTCTTCTTTCAACACTTGCTTCAAAATCAAATACTTTTGTTACATCATCTTCAAATCTTTCATCAATTTCTTTAAATTGTTCCAAAGAAAGTTTATCAATCCCGCTTAACTCTAAATTTTCTGCTTTAGAAACACATTCTCCAGAAATATGATGTGTTTCACGGAATGGTACTCCTTTTCTAACTAAATAATCCGCCAAATCTGTTGCAAGCATATCCATTGTTAAAGCTTGTTTCATTTTATTTTCATTAATTTTTAAAGTTGAAATAACACCAGTGGCAATAGATAATGAATGATTAACAGTTGTAATACAATCAAATAATGGTTCTTTATCTTCTTGTAAATCTTTATTATAAGTTGATGGACATGATTTCATACTCATCATAAACCCAGCTAATTGACCAAATACTCTACCAGATTTACCTCTTAATAATTCTAAAGAATCTGGATTTTTTTTTTGTGGCATTAAACTACTACCAGTTGAATAAGCATCTGCTAATTTAATAAAACCAAATTCTGCAGTTGAATAAATAATTAAATCTTCACTAAATTTTGATAAATGATTTAAAACTAATGAACCCCAAAATAATACTTCAACAACAAAATCTCGATCAGCTACTGCTAATAATGAATTACCAATAATACCATCAAACTTTAATTCTGAAGCTAAAAATTCTCTATCAATACCAAATGGATGACCGGCTAAAGCGCCGCAACCTAATGGTGATTGATTAACTCTTTCAATAACTTGATTTAATCTATCCAAATCATTTTTTAAATAAGTTGCATGACTACTTAACCAATGAGCCCATCGGATAGGTTGTGCACGTTGTAAATGAGTATAACCTGGCATTAAAACATCAATTTCAGTTTCAGCTCTTGTAACCATAACTTTAATTAAGTTTTGTAAAATATTTTTAATAATATCTAATTGTTCTCTAACATAAATTCTCATATCTGTTGCAACTTGATCATTTCTTGATCTACCAGTATGAACTTTACCAGCAATTTCTTTACCAATAATTTCACCTAATCTTCTTTCATTTGCTGTATGAATATCTTCATCACCTTGTTTTTCAACAAAAGTATTTGTTTCCCATTCTTTTTCAATTGTTTCTAAACCTTGATGAATTTTTTTTAATTCATCTGAAGTTAATAAATTAATTTTATTTAATGCACTAGTATAAGCTTTTGTACCAAATAAATCTGCTTTATACATTTTTTTATCATATGGTAATGATGCATTGTATAATTCCATTAAAGGATCAGTGGCACCAGTAAATCGTCCACCCCATAATTTAGCTTCTTTTTGTTCACTCATTGTATTTGTTTCTATAATTTTTTGTTAATTGTTGTTGTGTGAATGAAAAATTTTGAAAAATTATTTCCTCGATCTTTATATACTCCTGCCTCCAGGTCTCAAAAAAGAGTCATTATATAGATGCATTGAAAAAAAAAAAAAAAAAAAAAAGCGCGTGCATGATTTAGTCATAACAAAATTTTTTTTTTCAAGCATAGGTAAGCCACTCAAGCAGGGATAAACTACAATGCATCATGATATCTCCCAACGCATTATTAACCACTACACGAAAAAAAAAAAAAAAAAAAATACTAAACGACAACATATAAAAAAAATATCCAAAATGGCAGTGGAGTTTCAATGGCCCTTATTAGGAGTCATTATTCCTTGCATTTTAATTTCAATAGGTGGGTATGGTACCTATTTTTTTATTCTAAAACCACACCATGAATCATGGTATCAATTAGCATGGTTTCAATTTTGCATCACAATGATTTGGTTTAGTTATTATTTAGCTATTAAAACTGATCCTGGATCTCCAAGTCCAGATTTTGAATATCAACCTAATGAATGGAAAAGATGGTGTATTAAATGTAATAAATATAAACCTGAAAGAACTCATCATTGTCGTCAATGTAAAAAATGTGTTTTAAAAATGGATCATCATTGTCCTTGGACATTTAATTGTGTTGGTAATAATAATTTACCTCATTTTATTAGATTTTTAATATGGGTTGATTATACTTTAATATTATCATTATATTATATTGTTAATAATGGAATAATTCTTTTTAAATCAAGACATTTACCTGCATATTTAGTTCCAAAAAAAGAAATTGTTTCAACAATTGTATTATTAATTTTAAATGGATTTTTATTATTAACTATTGGTATATTAACAATTAGAGTATTTGTTAATATTTTTAATGGTCAAACTCAAATTGAACAATGGGAACAAGAAAGAGTTGATTCTTTAGTTAGAAGAGGTATTGTTAATCATGTTGATTTCCCTTATGATATTGATCCTTATACAAATTTATATACAAGTTGGGGTCATTTTTTAACTTGGCTTTGGCCTTGGGGGAAATCTGGTTCAAATGGTGAACATTTTGAAAAAAATGAAGCTGCTGATAATGGTCAAGTTTGGCCACCAGATCATCGTGATCAATCACCACCAGAAAATCAAACATCTCAAGAAGAAGAATCTAATGAACCAAGAACTTTAGGTTATCATCAAACTGGTTCAATTTCAAGACATTATGTTCATAATATTAATAATAGATTACGATCTCATGATAATGATTTTTATAAAATGAGTGAATGGCAAAATTATGAAGGTGAAAAAATTAGTGATTTTGGTGTTGATATTGAAACTGTTGCTACTCCTCCTCCTTGGAGTAATTATAATAATAATGGCAATAATAACGGGTATGGAAGTAGTGATAGTGAGAATGATAATGTTCCTTTAGCGAGGTTAGTTCGGTAATTTGTCTAATTTCCATCATACCAAGATTCATTAGCAAGCATATTTTGTATTTGTTTTTTTTTTTTTTTTCTAATTTTTAATTTTTCATGTTTCATTATGTTTTTATGGAGAACAATAGAAATGAAAAATGGGTACAATGTTTATTTTATTGTTTTAATTGTACCTATAATTTGTTGTTGAAAAAAAAGAGTTAAATAATTTGAGGGACAATAAAAAGTTTATTTCTATTAGAGTTGGAAAAGGTACACAAAGTATAAAGATAAAGTTTTTTTGTGGATAGACTGCTAACTATTGTAATCAACATACAATACATATTTATTATATATCTATATATTTTTTTTTTTTTATAGTTTTTCATTTTTTTTTTTTTTGAATATATTATGGTTTTGCATTTAGGAGAAACCGTAAACCGTTGAAAGAAGTTCAATGGATTTAAGCTTTACTTGGTACGGCTATTGTTTTTTCTTTTTTAACTTGTTTCAGTATTATAGCTTTTGTATACGGCTTGGAAGGTTTATAGCTTAATCATGATCTAAATGAAACCATATATGTATGATATATCCCTGGTATACAGTATGCCATAACTATTTGTCACGTTGATGGTGAGGTTTGTACTGTTTACAATTTCTTGAATCTTATCATGTACAAGTACAAATTGTATATATATATGGTACCACGTGGGCGTAAAAATCTATAGGTATACTGTATGTACCAAGGTAGCTATATATAAAGTATCGAGACTAGTCAATGATTATATATATCGTTATAGTATATGTTATGCATGTATGCAGTGCAATACTTTTCGCGATTTTTCGAGTTTTGGGGCATGGAGATCTGTAGAGAGGTTTCAGATTCGCACTAGTAAATGCGGCGTCAGGGCTGGATTCGATCATAGTACTTATATATACTTTCAAGCATATATATACACGTGTCTTGGAAATATTTTCTTGTATACCGGCGCGTAGCTTGATTGATTCCATATGAAATATACTATTTAAATTTTTTTAATTGGAAGAAAATATAGACTATACAAGTAGCTATAGACTGTATTTAGTAATGAATGTTAAGAGTTATTACGCATAAGAAAACCCGTGCATGCACATAGTAGCATCATTTACCAATCATTGCCTGTAAAATTATGTATGCTCTATATATATTTTAGGCGAAAAACGACCCCAAAGCAATAGCTAGTATATTCTTTATAATATGGATTTTCTAAAACCCCACCCCCACCCCCACAAGCTAGAAGGATAAAATTAGATAATACAAGATTTATATTTATAGCTCTAAATATTACCTGTATTTACACGTGCAAAGCTTTTTTCAAAACATTTATAGGTATAAGAATCACAATTGGTTAATCATATATGATGCTAGTGTGCTATATAAATTAAAGTTTACTTGATTGTTCTGCAAAACTTTGATTATAATAATCGATTCTCTGTAGATATTCGAAGATTTAAAAGATCTTGAAAAAAAAATATATAAGCAATTCGAAGATCTCAAACATCAATACATGTAGTAATTGAAAGTTTATGATTATCTTTAATTTCAAATTGTTACAATTAATTCTTAGCTTTATAGTGAGGTTGTATATACTGTATGTTAATCGCTTTAGAATCACTACTGTAATAGCTTATATTATTTAAACTTTAGAGTTTTTTGCCTTGTACTGGTACTGGTACCTACTTAGATACAGGTACCAAGCATCAATGTGATTTTCTTTATTTTAGATAGGTACGCGAAAATTTATATGCGTTTGAGGGGTATATTTTACATAATAATAGAAATATTGGTTATCTATACTGTTTCATGTTTTGTCGGGTATATGAATCAACGGTTTTCCCGAAGACAGATTTTTAGTCACAGATGTACATGTGTATGTATACCTACACTTGAAAATAAAATAAAAATTATAAAGGTGGATTAATAACGACTTTTTGCCATGGCCAGTAAATCTAGAGGTAGTTAAACAATATAGTGTATGAAATTAGTTTATTATTTTGATACAAATCTGTTTGCTTTTTATTACTGAAGTTATGGATGCCAATAACGGATATTCGGATATAATTTGGAGCTACTTTTAACCTTTTTACATGTACAGGATTACTTCGAATCTACTGGGGTAGAGCTGTTAAGTACATTAATAAATTTGTATGTGTTTTATTCTAATATTACTAATCGTTCTTAATTGTTCTATGATAATTACCTCGAATTTAAAACTTTTAAATAGAAACCAACTGCGTTAAATCAATTATTTAAGCATATAATCAATGGTTTATTATGTATTTTAAACTGTGAAATGGCTGTTAATTACTAATTATAACTTTTTTTTTTGTCGAAATATCGACCGATTTCCCCATATTTTTTCGAAAAATTTGGAAAACCACGTTGAAGAGAAAGTTAATATATATTTTTAGTGCACCGTATATCCCAGGTGCGCCATCTATAGTGTAGTATATAATTACTGTAACAAATAAAAGATATTTTAAAGTAGGATAAACGGTATCTAGTTGATTTACCAAGTAACATCAATCCAAAAAAAAAAAAAAAAAAATGAAAATTAAAAAAAAAAAAATAAAAATAAATAAAAGATATATTTATCAATTAATAAATTATATTATATTTAGAAATTATTACTTAGAAACTAATTTAGACATTACATCCATCGATTTGCTTTAGTTGGGGCACATTGTGGATTATCACCTACCCCAACTACACCATCACTACCAGACCAGAAACATCCATTTTGACCTAAATCAATCATATTTTGATTACAAACTAATCCACTACCACAAGGTCTATAAGACCATTTATCAACACCTAAATCATAGTGGTAACATTCATAAACACCATCACCAGCACAGAATGCTTTTCCAATTTCTTCGCATTTTTCACCTACAACTGGACAATCATCTGTTGGGGTGCTTGTTGGTTGACTAGTAGAAGAAGAAGAAGTGGTTTTTGTTGACATTGTAGTTTGATCTGTAGTTGTTGGAGCTGATGAAATGGTTGATTGGATGGATGAAGATGAAGATGATGTTGGAGCTGAAGAAGTAGTTTCAATTGATGATGTGCTTGAAATTGTTGGTGTAGTTGAGGAAGATGAAGAACTAGAAGAAGCTGAAGATGTGGTTGCAATTGATGATGAGCTTTGAACTGATGAAGAGCTTACAACTGATGAAGATGAAGCTTCAATTGAAGAAGTAGCTGCACTTGATGATGAAGATGATGAAGCAGTTGAAGAGCTTGTTACTGATGTGGCTGAAGATGATAATACTGATGAACTTTCGGTAGTTGGAGAAGCAGATGATAAACTAGTTGGAACTTCAGTTGAAGATAAACTAGAAGTTGATTCTTGAGTAGTAGTTTCCAAAGTTGATGATGAGGAAACAGGTGTTTCTGAAGCTGAAGTTGTAACAGGTGAAGATGTTGAAGAAGCAGTTGAAGTAGATTCTGGTAAACTTGATGAACTTATATTTGAAGATGATGCTGCAGCAGTTGATGAACTTGAGGAACTTGATGAAGCTGAAGTGGAAGTAGAACTAACTTCATGTGGATGAGAATGTGGTCCACCAGATTGATGAGGAGTGGTTGAGGATTGTTCTAAAACTGTTGATGAACTAGTTAATGATGTTGATGTTACTTCAGTTGATGATGCTTCAGTTGTTGGTGATGATGATGCTTGGGTACTTGAAGATGGTTGAGAAGCTGGTGGTTGAACAGATGAGGATATCAATGAACTTGATGGCTCTAAAGAAGATGAGGATGAGGATGATTGTGCAGTAGTAGTAGAAACATCCAAAGTTGATTGACTAGTAACAGATGAAACACCATTTGAACTTATTTCTGATTGAGCTGAAGTACTTGAAATGATAGAGTTTGACAAAGTACTGATCGAACCTTTATCAGTGACACTTGGCGCTAAAGTACTAGCACTATAGTTACCTGGTCTTGAAGTTGAACTTGTTGATAAAACAATATCAGTACTTGATGGCTTACCAGAATTTAAAACAGTACTTGAAGAACCAAATGAACCTGTTGTAAAATGAGGACCATGAGTATTATCAGATTGAATACTAGATTCTGGAGTAGTTGATACAGTTGTAGTTGTTTGTGGTGTAACTGATTGTAATCCAGTTAACTGTGATGTAGTTGATTGTGATGAAGCTGATTGAGATGTAGCTGAGGTTGGTTGATTATTTGTTGCTAAACCAGAACTGGTAGATGATAAACCACTATTGGAGGTACTTGCTGAAATATTATCTGTCGTTGATTCAATTGTAGTACCTTGAGCTGTGATTTCAGTTGATGATTGTTGGTTATTGTTAATAGTTGAAGATTTATGTGATGATGCAATTGATGATGGTGATGATAATGTTAAAGTACCACTAGTAGCTCGAGTTTTCATCGATTCTTGATTAGTATTGGTATTAGTAATAGTTGGTGATTTTGATGAATTAATACATGTAGGACATTCAGTTGATTGAGGTAATCCAGATGTGGTACTATCACCTTTAGTTTGTGATCGAATATCACTTGATAAAATATTATTGGTAGTAGCTGGTGTATTTGATATAGTAGCAACTGGTGTTGAAGTTGGATTATTATGATAAGTAATAGTAAAAGTTTTTTCAATTGTATAAGTTTTATCATAAGTGAATGTTAATGTTTTGGTAATACAACCATGATTAGGTTGATCATTTGATCCATTTTGATGATATTCATTTGAATTACCTGAGTTACCTGAACCCTTTGAGTTTTCTGAGTTACCTGAACCCGTGGAATCGCTTTCAGAACCTTCATGAACATTTGATTCATTTTGATAGTCACTATTACCAGTATTATCACTATTAACAGCACTATTACTATCACCATAAACATAATAGCAATTATTGATACAATCATTACCCAAAAATGTTTTAATATCAATAGCAGTTTCTAAACTACCACGAACAACAACACCACCAAATGAACAATACATTCTAGTTAAATTAAATGCTAATTCTTTAATAATTGGTGTCATCCATTTATTATAAGTTTCATTATAATCCAAATAAAATCTTGAATTAAATTCCAAACTTCTTAATTTATCATCCCATAAACTATAATAATATTCAGTATTATTGATGGTAGATTCATTAACCTGTAAAAATAAATTTGAATTATCAGACCAAGAACCCAAAATATTAGTAGTTGAATTGATTGGTACTGAAATAACAGATTTCTGATAATAATTATTATTATTTAAAATATTTTGATAATCTTCAATTGTTGATTGATTGGTATTGCTAAAATCTAACAATAAACTGTTATTAGTTTTTGAACTTGATGGTTCAAAATGAAAATCCGTTGAAATTTCATTAAATAAAGTATGATTAAAATCTTGCTCATAGATGTTCTTATTAGTAACGTTAATTTGATTTGAAATTAACCCATTCAAAATAGTATTATTAATTGATTGTTCTAATAATGAATTATTATAAATCAATACATTATTATTAAGGTTTGTTGGCAAACCTTGATATGCAAATGCAGTAGTTGCAAAAATACTTGATGCTTTTAAATGCATTAATATTCTATGATGTTGAAATACTTTTAGTGATTTTTGAAGTTTTAAGAAGAAAAATATTTTGAGGAAGGTACATGTTATTTATTTATATACTGATTGATGGATTATAATTAAGCAGAGTTTGCCATCCCGCAGCTGGGTATTAGCACATGCTAGTGATTAAATTTTTTTCTATGGTGAACTGTTAATATTGATGTTTTTAGTCTAATGTTGTATTTTCAAAAAATGAAATTTTCTTTCTTTTATTGACATTATTGAGGTTTTTACTTAGTATTGTTATGTTAAACTGGTAGTACTTAGTTAGGAAAAAATGTTACACTTAAAAAAAAAAAAAAAAATGTTTTAGTTTTGGATGGTGTCTTAAAAATATTTTCTCACATTCTAAAAAAATAAAGCCTTGCGCCTGGAAAATTGAAACAACCGATTCAGTGATCCAAAAAATTCCGTGACCCTTTGGCTATAGAATTAATCAAAATTGCTTAGACTAATAGTTATACTCTATAGATAGAAAAAGGGTGACTTATAAATAAGGTACCCGTAAATTCTCACATACAGTATATAGGCTTAAACAATAAAAATAAGGGCTTCTACAACTAAGAGGGTTCAAAGAAAAAAAAAAAAAAAAAACTTAAGGCCCCTACTGTAGTTCTAGAAGTTTTTTACTAAGATTAAAATATGGCCAATATAAAAATTTAGAATTTCTAATAAATTAAATAATTTAAAAATGTAGGATGGTTACAACAAAATTTGTAGGATTGTTTGTTTATTATTTTTGTTAATTAATATTGTAATTTTTCGAAACACGTTGAATATTTCATCATAGATTTTCTTTTGGTAGTTTTTGAATATCTCAAATTGAGATTGATCGATGGATCTGCAATGAGTATTTTTCAAACGTCTGAATTACTAACTAAGTAGTGTGGTGGTTACAGTAGTAAAGCATAGTTAAAAAAGATTTAAATTTCATATGCAGTGTGCCGCGTGGAAGTGTCCATCCCTATCTACAGCGCACTAGGATGATGCGAGCTTTAGATAAAGTACTACACGTGCTTAATTTTACATGCTTGTGGCTTGTGCATACACGAGCCGGCCGATATCAGTTCGCATAGCCGGCCGGTGCGTTCTTTTTTTCTCAAGCGGTGTTAACACGCTACTAAGCAGTACCAAGTAGCACCAGTACAGACTTAACATACAGTAAATTCCTAATCGGGTAATTTTTTCTTCTCCTGCTTGAAAGCCCTTGCAGGCGTATTTTTTTTAATTTTTTTTAATTCCATCCGATATAGCCGGAGAAAGAAATTTTAATATGAAGCTAGCTTGATCAATAGATAGATCAAATTGTAAACAAACATTTGTTCGTGAATTTTTATCATGGCAGCAATTTTTGTTTTTTTTGTTTTTGTTGTTAAATTCCCTGATTTTCTTTAGATTTATAATCAAGAGTAGAACTAGAGTAGTTCTTTGTCTTATGCAAGGAGAATTATTTAAATAATATTAATAATATAATTATAAGGGTTTAAAGGTTGTAATAGAAGGGTCTATGCGTATCATGATTTGCAATGGATCGAGTTTTGATCCAATTTTAGGTAACAGTTTAAAATTCATTGGTATCTATAGAGAATCTGGCTACTAAACTATTTACTATTAGATTTTAGATCAATTTCAAGTTCTATCCAATGGTATTCATTCAAATAATCATTATGAATCAATATTTAGATGTGCTACTTAGCGTTTGTGTTCAAAGTCTTTAAAAAGTTTTTTTTTTGTTCTATAGATACTTAGACATATATTGCATAAGAAATGTTTTGAAGTGACTTATTTACGTTTTTTTTTTTTTTGTTATTTTTAGATTCTTCTTAATTCTTTATTCTAAATTTTATAATCCGTAGTCATGTAACTGAATTTCATTTAGTTAGGTATATTGAAGAATCCAAATATACTTAGTTAGTAGATATTCAGTATATTTACCATGTATGGTAGAGATCTATCAGCTGAAAAACTTCTATAGATTTGATTTCAAATTGATTATTAATTAATAAGTAAATAAATTCTATTGATGTCAAAACTTCTCGCTATTTATCAAATCCAAGGAAACTGAAACATTATTGGTAGAATTTATTGATGAACTTGTTGACAGAGATTTAAAAATCGATCCGAATGGGGATCTAAACTAGATACTAGAGCTCAATTGTAAATTCTAAATTGTAGCTAAGAGCTAGCTCTTCCAAAATCTAAATAAAGGTATATTAGACTTAAGCTTGTTGTATTATATATAAGTCTAGTGTTTACTCTGAATCACTAAAAGTTAAATTTATATCATTATATGCATGTTAGCCAATATAGTTTTTCTACTATAGTATATAGTATACCAGTTGGGCTTTACCCAATGATCTAGAAGCTTAATTAGTATTATTAATTAATTACTTTTGATAGATAATAATTTGTCCATGGTCTGATTACTTTCTCCAACTTTAAATTTATTTGATCTATTCTCAATGTGTACTAAGACCATAATCGATTGTATATCTAATGGTTGCTAACACTCTTATTGTTTAAATTTTATCATCCGGATTGTAGTTGGCTTAGATATAGTGAGATTTCGCGTGTTTATTATTATATTGTGTTTCATAGTTCAATATTTTTTTATTAACAACTACTTTTTAATCTATGATTCAATTAATGAGGCTATAAAGTTAATTTTCGTGGGATTTTTATTTCATAGCACTAATAAACCATATCAATAGATACTTTAGTTAAAAAAGCTGATCTCAAGTTAACTAATTATTAGCCTTTATTCTAAATAGTATAAATTCATTTAACATCATACAATGTAACCATGGCGATCGATATGATATTCTTTGAAGGCATTTATAAGTAGATTATTAGATTCATATTAGCTGATGAATTAGACATCTTACTTTGTTAGAAGATGTGGCTTGTCAGTTTAGATAATCTAGATTAGGGCTTTGTCCTTTATTGGGATAAAGCAGTAAAAAGTTTTAGCTAGAGCATGAATGAAAACGACTGATGTCTCAGCTCATATTAGAGTTTTTTAGTAGTTTTATATATATGAAAAGAAAGAATTTTATTTTCTTCCTTTTCACTCAACCAACTATTTTAATACTAATTGTTCAATATGATAAATTTGTGTAGATCCTAATTTATCCTGGCTTTTATATAACCTAATAAGTACTTTGATTGATATAACACATTCATCAATTCATTTATATGATTAATAAAAATTTAAGAAAATTTAAACTAATTTAAACTATTTGATAATTTTACTATTGGGTCATTAGTGGGATTTGGGTCTTTTGTACATATAAACATGCAATCTCATTTGAAATTCTTTAAATAATTAGATTCACATGGTGCGACTAATTTATGTAAGATGTAATTCATGTAGATATATTAAAAAAAGTCAATAGGGTTGGAGATCAATCAAGGTCAATATCGATCGATCGTGCGATGACCAGCTGCGGCTGAATCTTCATGGCTGTTTACATTATACTGTATATATATAGACTGGATCAATTGTATAGCAGCAATCTTTTTTAGGTTACATTTTACATATTATATAAATCTATTACAATACATCCATCTGGAGATTATATTCTTCTATAGATTTAGATTTAACAGTGGCGGGATTTGCATCCAAATAATTAAAAATAAGACAAATTTTTCCTGGCGTGGCACGGGCTTTGTCTAGTATCCTTAGAATAGCTTAAACCTGTTTATTTTATTTTTGAGGTAAAAAAATTTTTTAGTGAGAATCTACCTGAGCTTCTAGATGGCAAAAATGTCTTACTTGGATCTTGGCAACCCGTGAAAATAAAAATAATTTCATTGCTCGCTAATAAAGTTAATAGACACAATGTTGAAATACATTTTTTTAAATATTGTCTACCATAACAAATTAGAAAATAAATCCCTTGAAAGCCATGCTACTTGATTTAGTAAAAATTATAGTTGCCAAATACATGTGAGGTATCAAAAATAAACTACTAATCTAATAAAAATTAAAAAAAAAATTAATATATTCTACAATTAATTACAAAAAAATTACTTATTATTATAAACTCTTTCTTAAAAGTTTCATTGTTTTCTTACTTAATTAACTTGACATTGAGGATTATCACCATCAGTTCCTCCAGTAGAATCAGTGAAAAAACATTGTAATTGACCCAATTCAATCTTTTCTGAATTACAAACCAATCCACTACCACAAGGTCTTAAAGACCATTTATCAACACCTAAATCATAGTGATAACATTCATAATATTGATTACCTGCACAAACAACTTTACCGATATTTTCTTCCCCACATGAAGCACCATCTGTTGGACAAGAAAATCCTGTTGAAGTGGTTGAAGTTGCTGAAGAAGTTGTTGAAGTTGATGATTCTGTAGTGGAAGTTGGTGCCTCTGTTGTACTTGGTGTAGAACTACTAGAACTTGAACTTGAAGTTGATGATGACGATGTTTGTTCTGTTGATGAAGCTGATGAACTTGATGAGCTTGATGAGCTTGATGAACTGCTACTAGATGATGATGTTGGTGTACTGCTACTACTACTACTGCTGCTGGATGAGGATGTTGGTGCACTGCTACTACTGCTGCTGCTACTGCTGCTGCTTGTAGTTGTTATAGGTGGTGCACTAGAACTTGAACTGCTTGAGGAACTAGATGATGATGATGAAGTACTAGACTCGACACTACTAGAAGATGGTGATGTAGATGGAGCAGATGAAGTGGTTGGTGTTGATGTTGGTCTACCTCCACTTCTAGTAAATGTATGAGGGTTTGGTGTGTTAGATGTCCTTGGGCCCTCAGTAGAACTTGAGCTTTGAATTGGAGTAGAGCTTGAGCTTTTAACTGGACTGGAGCTTTCAATTGAAGTAGAGCTTTCAGTAACAGTTGATATAACTACTGTTGAAGAGTTACTATAAATTTTGGTAGTAGTAATAGTAGTTTTTGATTTAGAATCTGAAGTTGGTGGAGGTGGAGGAGGGTTTGGTGATAAAGTTTGTGTCGTAGTGAAAGGAATAGTCATTGTAGTAAATCTTGTGCTTGGACCGCCAGTTGTTGGACCAGGGCCAGGACCAGGACCAGGATTTGGTTTATTGGTTTTGGTATTTGGATTATTAGTATCAGTATTTGGTGGATAAATAGTCTTTGTTTCTCCTCCATTATTATTATTTGATGAAGTATAATAAGTTAATGTAATGGTCTTTTCATAAGTATGAGTTTTATCAAATGTAAAAGTTAATGTTTTTGTAACACAACCATTGTTAGATTGACCATTACCTTGATTATTACCACCATTATTTTGGTCATTATCACCTTGGTTACCATTATTACCACCATTATTACCACCATTATTACCGTTATCACCATAAACATATAAACAATTATAAGGGCATTGTTTATCCAAAACACATTTAATATCTTTTGCGACTTCTAAGTTTTCACTTCTAACAACAACACCACCAAAGGTACAATAACATTGAGTTAAATTAACTGCTAATTCTTTAATTAATGGTGTTAAACTTGGACATTCAGTTTCATTATAATCCAAAAAGAATCTTGAATTTAATTTTAAATCTCTTAATTTTTGATCCCATGAATCAAAATAAAACATTGTATCATTAATAGTTGTTTGATTAACTGATAAAAACACATTAGTATTTTCAGACCATTCTCCCAAAACATTATCTGCAGATGTATTAATTGGGATTGAAATAGCTAATTGATTGAAATTTGGATTTTTAACATATGGTGGATATAATCTTGATGTTTCTTTATCAGTATTATTAAAATCCAATAATAGACTATTATTTGATTTGGTATTTAACCAATATCTTGAAGAATCGTGAAAATCATATGCAATTTGATTAAATAATGTAAGATTATATTGCTGATAATCATAAATGTTATTAACATCAATTTTATTTGAAATTAAACCATTGATAGTTGTATCATTAATTGATTGTTCAACTAAGTTGTTACTATAAATTAAAACATTATTATTTACAGCGGTATTTAGTAATTCATAACCAAACACAATGCTAATAAAAAATAATACCAAATATTTCATTTTAAATTATAAATTTTGATTAGTTTGAAGGGAACAAAAAAAAAGTACAAAAAAAAAAAAAAAAAATAGAGGAAATTAATATATATATATTGAACATCTGTTTGCTCTAATCAATTAACGACTTAATTGGTATCTACCAAATTAATGTGCATCTTAAAAGAACAAAAGAATGATGATACTGCTAAATTTATGGTATATTGTTATCTAAATTTATTATAGATGGATCTTTTTTTTCTCTTTTAAAGATCTGCAAACAAGCGTGAGACATATAGGCTGTTGTTAAAACTATAACCCATGCTGCAGTGGTAGTATAGAATAATAATCTTTTTTTTCTTCTTCTCGGCGATATCTGAGGTATATACAGAGAGTGTATTATAATAGAAATCTTTGTCGACCTATATAATCTATATAGTTTGTTTATTGGAAAAAAATTTTTTTCAAAGGCCGTGAAGATTCAATATATTGTCTTATAATTTGTTGTACCTACAAAAATTTCTAATTGATCAAGATTTGATTTGATAAGAATATCTATAGATCGTGTAAGGTTATATTGGCTGTACTAGGGATATCAGAATCATGAACTTAAAAATATTCCAGATTACATATAAAAAACAGTGATTCTAATGATCAAAATGGCTTTTGATCTTGATTTAATTGTATATGATTTAGCCACTTATAAATTTCAATAAATGGTTTAAACAATATATATTTGATTGTTTAAATTAATTCTAGCTTGATTAGCGGCATTCCGAGACTATAGAATTCCCAGAATTTAAATTTAAAATACCAATTTTCTTTTCTTTCGAATGAAGTTTTCTTCTTTGTAGCCTTTAATGGAAAGTGGCCCTGCTGATCGCTAAACAAGATGGCATTGCATATATCCTTAAGCTATAGTTAATTTATAACAATAGATCTCGAGCAACAGAGAGTGTCATGGATATGTAACAAGTTGAACTAACGAAAAAGGATTATTTTTTGTAAATTTTCTTTGTAAGAGCATATATAGGTGTTATAGCTCTGAGTATAGCTAGTAACAAAAAAACGGGAAGTGGGATTCACCATGCAGTGGACTAGTAGGCCTAGAAATGTTGCTATATTATATTAATTATAATTAAAGAACTGCTGAACCATATTTTATTTCGAATCATTAATAATAGTAATTCGATTTCAAGGCAATATATCGATCTTCTGGTTCATGAATATACCTATTAAAAAGTTAAGAATGGCTGCTTTTTTCTATGCATCCAGGTTCAAAAACTGTCTTGTCTAACGTTACCACAGCTAAAACGAACGAGCCCATTTTTTTTTCTTTTTTTTTTTTTTTTTTTGATTCAAACTTCCTTAATCACTTTAAAGTATAATCGCACACTTTTCTTCAATAATAAATGCTCGGAGCTATTTTTAAATGCTATAGCCTATAGTTCTTTTAACCAGTGGCATTCATAATTAATTATATTAATATTATTTTTTCTTTTTTGATGCTGGAGTAAAAAATTCCTTTGTTCTAGGGTTTTACCGAATCTATGGTTGATCTTGAAGATCTAACAGGTGGCGGGCTTTGCGATGAGATTTAAGCAGCTGTAAGAAATCTTTAGGCTAGCAACAGCAGCTTAAATATTTCCAACAATGAAAAATAATAGCCTGCGGACCGCTGATCTTCCACATGCATGTGCGCGTGGAGTACTTAATCAGAGTTCCTTCTATGTGAATTACGCGTCTATGGGGAAAGTGGTAAAACTCTATTTTAAAAAACAATATAGACTATATTCATTAAAAAAATATTACACAGAACAATCATTGTGAACTTAGTTACTAAAATAAAAATAAATAAAAAAATTTTTTTATAATTAAAAAATTGAAGTATATTAAAAAAAATCTATGAAATATACAGTATATATAAAAAATATAAATCTAAAAAAATTAATAAATTAAAAGAATGAATAAAAAAAATTAGTTGGTTATTAATAAAAATGGAAACCTAATAAATAAAAGAATGAATGTTGAGTTTTTAACAAATACTATTAAACTTGAAAAACTTTCAAGTTCTAATAAACAGAAGTAGTTGGTGATGGAGTAGCTTGAATTCTTACTTTGGTAATCATTCGATGAGTTGGTGTAATAGTAGCTTCTGATGAATGTCTAGTTGGTACAACTACTCTTGGAGTTTCTTCATTTCCAACTTGATAACTTGATGGTGCTGCAGCTGGTGCTGGAGAAGAATATTCCACTTTAATAACACTTGAAGAAGTTTCTACTTTATCATGTTCTTGGACTTGATTATCTGAATCTGCTGGTGCACATTTACTATTATCACCATTACCACCATTTAATGAACAAACATTTTCTGCTGATAATGATAGATTGTTGTTATCACAAACAGCATCACCAGCACAATGAGTAAATACCCATCTATTTAAATCTGAACATGTAAAGAACCCTTTACCAGCACAAACTTTTTCACCAGAGTTTGAACACCATTCTCCATTAATTGGACAATTATTACTAGAATAAATTGGTTCTGGAGTTGGAATTGGAGTTGATGATCGAGTTGAAACAATTAATGATGATTCACTTGAACTTTCTGCAATAGCACTAGTATATTCTGGACCAGATTCTAAAGTTAAAGTTGGATTAACAATTGATGATGAGGAAGTAACATAGGCTGCAACACTAGATGTAGTTAGACTATTAGTTTCCTTGGTAGCTTGACTTGCTAAAGAAGATTTTCTATCATCTTCTAATTGTTTAGCTAACATTGCTGGTGAAGCTTGACATTGAGCATTATCACCAATTTCATTAAAATGGGAATCATGTCGATCACATAACGCAAATGATGGCAAGTCCATATTGTTATGGTTACAAACCAAATCATTTGGACATGGTCTGAATTTCCAACCACCACATTCTAAGCATTCCCAGAAACCATTACCACCACAAACCCTCATACCTAATTGTGGGCATCTACCACCAGAGTATGGACAATCTGTTGGAGTGCTTGTTGGAGCAATTGAGGAGGAAGATGTAGTTGATTCAACTAATAAGGTAGTAGTACCTGATGTAGTGGTTTCTGGAATTGCAGTTGGTACAGAAGAAGCTGAAACTAATGATGAAGTACTTTGGATAGTTGATGTAGCAGTTGATTGAGTTGAAGCACTTGTGTGAGTACTTGATAACATTGAAAATGATGTAGATGGTTTGGAACCTGAGTTACAATCATCACCTTCAGTTGAACCATTAGAATCAGTAGTATCACAAATAGCTGGACCTGGGTTCATTAAATTGTTACTGTTACAAACTAATCCAGCTGCACAATCAGTCTTAACCCATTCACCTCGGGTACATGTTAAATATGCTGAACCTGAACAGACCTTTTCACCATAGTTTGAACATGGTTCAGCTTGTTTTGGACAACCAGATGGAGTTGGAGTTGATGATGATAATGAAGAAGCAGTAGATGAAGCAGTGGTTAAAGTACCAGAGCTTGAAGCTTCAGTGCTTGAGGCACTAACAGTTGATGAAACACCAGTTGATGAACTACCTTGAGTTGATGAGATTGGAGTTGATGAAGCACCAGTTGAGGCTGATGGATCATTAGTAGAAACAGTTGATGAAACTGGAGTACTTGATGATTCAGTAGTTGATGGAGCAGTTGATGACTGAACAGTTGAAGATTGAGCAGTTGATGATTGAACAGTTGATGATGCACTAACAGTTGATGATGGTTTAGAACCTGAGTTACAATCATCACCTTCAGTTGAACCATTAGAATCAGTAGTATCACAAATAGCTGGACCTGGGTTCATTAAATTGTTGCTGTTACAAACTAATCCAGCTGCACAATCAGTCTTAACCCATTCACCTCGAGTACATGTTAAATATGATGAACCTGAACAGATCTTTTCACCATAATTAGAACATGGTTCAGCTTGTTTTGGACAACCAGATGGAGTTGGAGTTGATGATGATAATGAAGAAGCAGTAGATGATTCTGAAGCAGTAGATGAAGCAGTGGTTAAGGTACCAGAGCTAGAAGTTTCTAAAAATTTGTTAGTAAAAATTCTTTTAAACATTTGCAAAAATAGACATACCAGATTGAGTACTTGAAGCACTAGCAGTGGATGAAACACCAGTTGATGAACTACCTTGAGTTGATGAGATTGGAGTTGATGAAACACCAGTTGAAGATGATGGATCATTAGTAGAAACAGTTGATGAAACTGGGGTACTTGATGATTCAGTAGTTGATGGAGCAGTTGATGATTGAACAGTTGAAGATTGAACAGTTGATGATTGAACAGTTGATGATTGAACAGTTGATGATTGAACAGTTGATGATTGAATTGTTGATGATGCACTAACAGTTGAAGATGGTTTAGAACCTGAGTTACAATCATCACCATTAGTTGAACCATTAGAATCAGTAATATCACAAATAGATGGACCTGGATTCATTAAATTGTTACTGTTACAAACTAATCCAGCTGCACAATCAGTCTTAACCCATTCACCTCGAGTACATGTTAAATATGATGAACCTGAACAGATCTTTTCACCATAATTAGAACATGGTTCAGCTTGTTTTGGACAACCAGATGGAGTTGGAGTTGATGATGATAATGAAGAAGCAGTGGATGAAGCAGTGGTTAAAGTACCAGAGCTTGAAGCTTCAGTGCTTGAGGCACTAACAGTTGATGAAACACCAGTTGATGAACTACCTTGAGTTGATGAGATTGGAGTTGATGAAGCACCAGTTGAGGTTGATGGATCATTAGTAGAAACAGTTGATGAAACTGGAGAACTTGATGATTCAGTAGTTGATGGAGCAGTTGATGATTGAACAGTTGAAGATTGAACAGTTGAAGATTGAGCAGTTGATGATGCACTAACAGTTGAAGATGGTTTGGAACCTGAGTTACAATCATCACCTTCAGTTGAACCATTAGAATCAGTAGTATCACAAATAGCTGGACCTGGATTCATTAAATTGTTGCTGTTACAAACTAATCCAGCTGCACAATCAGTTTTAACCCATTCACCTCGAGTACATGTTAAATATGATGAACCTGAACAGATCTTTTCACCAAACTTTGAACATGGTTCAGCTTGTTTTGGACAGCCAGATGGAGTTGGAGTTGATGATGATAATGAAGAAGCAGTAGATGAAGCAGTGGTTAAAGTACCAGAGCTTGAAGCTTCAGTGCTTGAGGCACTAACAGTTGATGAAACACCAGTTGATGAACTATCTTGAGTTGATGAGATTAAAGTTGATGAAGCACCAGTTGAGGTTGATGGACCATTAGTAGAAACAGTTGATGAAACTGGGGTACTGGATGATTCAGTAGTTGATTGAACAGTTGATGACTGAACAGTTGAAGATTGAGCAGTTGATGATTGAACAGTTGATGATGCACTAACAGTTGATGATGGTTTAGAACCTGAGTTACAATCATCACCTTCAGTTGAACCATTAGAATCAGTAGTATCACAAATAGATGGACCTGGATTCATTAAATTGTTGCTGTTACAAACTAATCCAGCTGCACAATCAGTCTTAACCCATTCACCTCGAGTACATGTTAAATATGATGAACCTGAACAGATCTTTTCACCATAGTTTGAACATGGTTCAGCTTGTTTTGGACAACCAGATGGAGTTGGAGTTGATGATGATAATGGTGAAGCAGTAGATGAAGCACTAGTTAAAGTACCAGAACTTGAAGTTTCTAAAAATTTGTTAGTAATAATTCTTTTAAACATTTTGAAAATAAACATACCAGATTGAGTACTTGAAGCACCAGCAGTGGATGAAACACCAGTTGATGAAGCACTTTGAGTTGATGAGATTGGAGTTGATGAAATACCAGTTGAAGATGATGGACCATTAGTAGAAACTGATGATTGAACAGTTGAGCTACCTTGAGTAGATGAAGCACCAGTTGAAGATGATGAGGCTGGAGTGGATGAACCTTGAGTAGATGATGCACTAGCACTTGATAATGAACCAGTGGATGATGTACCTTGAGTTGATGAAGTACCAGTTGAAGATGATGAGGCTGGAGTTGATGAACCTTGAGTAGATGATGCACTAGCACTTGATAATGAACCAGTGGATGATGTACCTTGAGTTGATGAAATACCAGTTGAAGATGATGGACCATTAGTAGAAACTGATGATTGAACAGTTGAGCTACCTTGAGTAGATGAAGCACCAGTTGAAGATGATGAGGCTGGAGTTGATGAACCTTGAGTAGATGATGCACTAGCACTTGATAATGAACCAGTGGATGATGTACCTTGAGTTGATGAAGCACCAGTTGAAGATGATGGACCATTAGTAGAAACTGATGGTTGAACAGTTGAGCTACCTTGAGTAGATGAAGCACCAGTTGAAGATGATGATGAGGCTGGAGTTGATGAACCTTGAGTAGATGATACACTAGCACTTGATAATGAACCACTGGATGATGTACCTTGAGTAGATGAAGCACCAGTTGAAGATGATGGACCATTAGTAGAAACTGATGGTTGAACAGTTGAGCTACCTTGAGTAGATGAAGCACCAGTTGAAGATGATGAGGCTGGAGTTGATGAACCTTGAGTAGATGATACACTAGCACTTGATAATGAACCACTGGATGATGTACCTTGAGTAGATGAAGCACCAGTTGAAGATGATGAGGCTGGA
>JAJLUL010000104.1:36293-78342 GCA_030564325.1 Blastobotrys capitulatus | reverse complement strand
CAGGCCATTTGAATTATTATTCATGTTGAAATTAGTTGGCTGGTTTATTAATTATTATTTAACCGTTACAGTGAGAGATTCTGATGTTTCACAATTATTATTCTTATCACTTGTGATTACATAATTACGCGTGACTTCTTAAATTAGAATCTGAAACCTTTAGTTGGTTTTATTGCGAAATATGCCAGAATCGTTACACCCAGCTTTAGATTAATATATTGATACAGCTTGGTGCTTTAAGTTGCAAGAAGGCCCTCTCGCCATGATGCACAATGGGCTGTGTCACGTCAAGTACCCCTATAAATGTACAAGCTTAGTACCACCAAAAAAAAAAAATCCCCCCCCCTGATTTGGTAATCTGGTAAGATTATAACTTCATACCCAGTACAGATGCTCTGTACCCAGGGCTACTCGACGGAGCCTTACTTGCTGTGCTCTTTTCCCCAAACTGGAGAGTTGATGGGCTGGCAGGATTCTAAGAGAGATATAAATATTCGACTGAAATCACATCATTAAAATATCGATCATAACGGAATACATGTAATCGTTTATAATTCTCTGTCTATAGTTACTCTTTTCAATTCATATGATCTATGTTATTTTATGAATAGATCGAGAGATATCAATTGATGCTTTATGGATCCTTTAATGAATGTCATCTTCAAAGATACCCAGATTACTTTTTCTTGAAAATTGTGCCGATATTGCAAAATAATGAATGCGTGAACAATCTATAGATATATCTAACTCGATCGAGCTCTAGATATTGGTAATACAATTGATAAAACAGAATGAATGAAGTCTAGAATAGATTCAGCAAGTGCTCTAACCATGAAAAATGTGTCAACCTTGTGATTTAATTATACATATATGAACTTTATACAATAAATTAGCTTCAACATGTACTGTCGACCTAGTGCAATATATACATATATAGTTGATTGTGGTAGACTTAAATCAATAATTAATACCTGATAGCTACCAATGATAACTAGTATATATATACAGAATACATTGAATCGGTTAACCATCAATATCATGATGATTATATATACAATTAATTGTACGTACAATCTAGCTAGCTAGCTACAATATTGTGCATATGTACATACAAAAGCCGCTTTCTCTAGAAAAACATATACAATTAATAACGCTGCGCGACGCATGCACTGTAAATTTTTTACGTATTGTACAAGTACAGCTTAACACCGAATCCGTCTATGGGGATTTTTCAAATTTGGGGTACCGACGTCCCTTGAGGACAAAGCCCCTTCACTCCAGCTCAACAAAAAGAAACATTGTTACGTACTTAAAAAGTGGCGTATTTTTTCATAATCTAGGAGTGTAATTGTGTAACAACATGACCACATGCATTATATGTACTAGTTTGTAACATGTATTAATTATTTTTGCTAATATTTTCAAGAATCCACATATTGAGAAATATATCGAGTACAACACTGTGTACACCAGTTGGTACAATACCTCAGGTAGGTACACAACAAAAATTTTTCAACGTACCATTCTCTTTTTGGAATTGTACATAACCAAATAGCTCATCGATTGATTATCCGGATACCCCCAAAAAAAAATATATATATTTTTCATTCATACTTTTTAAGCATGGTTACCATTAAATTGTTTTGTTGTAAAGCTACAGTATGTATTGTATTCCCCGATGTATATAAGTTTTTCTTTTTTTTTCAACAGCAACCTTGATCAAATTTGAAAAAAGTTTTACTAGACTATACAACGGTCCTGTTCTTATTGTATTCAAAATAACATAAAACAGAAAAAATAATACGGAGAATCAATGATTCTTAGTTAAACCGTGGGGTTATATTGATGAAAATTTTTTCACTTTTTTTTAAAGCTATTAGCTGATCAAGCTTTGGGGAATTGTCATACAAGTGGATAAACTTTTTCTAAGGCTATAAAAAATCTGAGTTCAAAAAAAACCTTAAAATGAAAATTTCTCTAAATAATCATAAGATGTACCAAATTTATTAATTGAAGATGATGTTTTGTGGCAATACATGTACAACATTTGTACATTTTAAATTAGATCCAATAATTAAAAATATAAATTAATTGAACATAAAAAGACATCAATACTTTTTCAAAGAGAAAAAAAAAAACATAATATTGGAAAAAAACTTATGCTAGAATAATATAGTAAGTATTATAAACTTTTATATATAAAAATGAAAAATAATATAGTAGTAAATTTTTTGATTTTTTTTTTTTTTCGATTTTTTTTGCTTTTCACACCACTCTTTTCACATAACTTTAATAAACTTTTTTTTTTCTTTTAAACCTCAATTCAGAAACATTTAAACAAACTATAAAAATAGAAAAAAAAAAGGCCCGAGAGGCGGATAATTAGCATTAAAAATTTTAAAAAAAAAGTATTTTTTTTGACACCTTGAATATAAACAATCATGTCAGATGCAATTTTTTTTTTTTGGTTTTTAATAGAATAAAATAAATGATAAATGAATAAAATGAATTATAAAAAAGTTGAACAAATTAATGACACCTTTTTAGTTTTGAATTATAATTCCATTTCAAAAATACCACCATCTGGAATTTGAGAACCAGAATTACTACTTGAAGAAGAAGATGATTGATCTTGAGTTTGTTCTGGCATTATAAATTATTATTCTTCTGATCGATGATTTTATCTAATAAAAATAAAAAAAAATAAAGATTTTGCTTTGATTACTTGTAATTCAGTAATATATATATAAGCAAAATATTAATAACAAAGGTTAATGAAAATGCTTGAGTTGATTTTGATTGAATATCAAACTAAGGTAATAAAAAAAAATTGATTTGATAGTGAATGAAAAAAAAAAGAATAATAACTTTTGGATAGGAAATCAAAGTCTATTTATATAAAATTAAAAAAATAAAATAAAAGATGGTGATGTTATGGGTATATATTGGATTGGATACTTATCCTATTTTGGAGGGGAGAAAAAAGGAAAATATTCTAACGTGTGTAAATCATGTCACAAGTTTTTTTTTTTTTTTTTTTTTTTTTTTATGATATATTTCTATGGGTACAAATACTATAAAACTTTCTTTTCCCCTTAGACTCTATAACCTTGTTTTTTTTTTTCTTGCTCTGTAAATTAACTTAATAGTAAAAAATTCAAACTTTGCTTGGTATGGATAGACACTTATACGTAGCTAAAAAAGTACATGATCTTGAGCCAAAAAAAAAATAACCTAAGCTTAGTCTAACCTTTAAGTATGGCTAGTGTATATAAGTAGATTCTTAGTTTAGTTTAGTTGACAAATTTGTTAATCTTCACTACAGCAACCATCAATAATCTCTAAATCAACTTAATCTTACTCATTTTGAAATAATAATATATTATAGATGGTACTTTAGGAGGGGAGCTGAGGCAAGGAAAAGCCTAAGGACCCGGAAGGTGGTTGTTTTTGTTGTATATAGAAAGTACAATAGTTTCATCAAGATATATAATATAATGCTTGCAATACTGAATTTTAATGAATTTTTCTATAAGTTTCGTTGCCTGTGGTAAAAGCTGTTGGATTATATATGATATGTCAAACTTTTTTATTTTAAAATTTTCAACATGTATAGATTTTCATTCCCCCCAATGAAAAAAAAAAAAAAAAAATCAGATACAGATAATGTTTAAGCATTTTCCCGTTATGGGTTCTTTTTTTTGTAGGATTACGTGTTGATAGATATGATTGATTGACTGATTGCCATGGGATATGATACCATGGATAAAGAAATAATATTTTTTTTTGTTTACTTTTTTACTTACAGTAGTAGCTCATTGACCGGTCGGATGTATATTTTTTTATTCAACAAAATAGTTAAAAAAGCTTATCATGAGCACAAGAATAGAAAAGAACCCCCAGGTGGTTATATTATTATAAATTTATTAATAAAAAAAATAATAATATGATCATGACTATCAACTTATTCTTATTTAACTCATTTTTGTTAAAATTTACAAATTGATTTTGAGTCAACAAACAACAACAACAAAAAAAAATCTCATCAAAAACCTGCTCCAAATTTAGTTGATTGTTTTATTCTATTGTATAAATACTTATACATAACATAATTGTACAACAATTGTATACGTACCCTATACAAAAATACTAATATTACATAATAATAAAATATTAGATAAGCTAGACTTAAATAACAATGATAAAAAAAATATTGTTTATGTTTGAAAATAAATAAATTTTTCAGGTACAAAAACTTTTTTTTGTATCCATACCTTAACGGTCCCTCCATTTTTGTTTTTTCTTTTTTTTTTTTCCTCTTTCACATACCCTGATTCTTTAATCCTGAAACTCTAAAAAAATACGCATTTCTATAGTTTTTTTCACCCACTATTATTGTACCTTTAACATTATTTATTTATGTTGGGGCTTATTAGTTTATATAGAACCATTAAGAACAAAAAAAAGGTTTCTTGCCATATTATCGTTACTGAGATACTTTCGTCTTTTTTTAGTTTTTAAAATTTTTCATTTTTCAAAAAAAAAAAAATCCCAGGAATATGGTATTTCAATTTAATGATTGCTCTTTTTAAATATTACGTATTTTTATTAAAAAATTATAACGACTTTCATTATATAATGAACCTCCACGATTGAGATATTCCTTTCTAATAATTCAAAACATGTCAAAAAAAAAAAGGGACAGATTGATTTTTCATTATAGTAGGTATACATAAATTTATGTATATGCGCACATACCATACATGCATATATTACTGTATATATTATACTTTTTTTTATTACTATCTCAATTCTAGAACATAATTTTAAAATCTTATCCCGTGTTTTTTTTTTTTTATTCCTGACATCTAAGTATATTGCCCACCCTTTATATTTGATACATAACGCTTTAAATTTTAAACTATGCTTACAAACTTGAAATATATATTGATATACCGTAAGCTACCGTAACCTAAAACATTTATAGGAAAAACCATTGCAATTAATTTACACTAAATATATATTTATTATAGAAATGTCTCTAAAAAATTAGTATACCATAAAATAAGCCACTAAAATCAAAAAAACTTATCAACTTCGGATAACTATTCGGTCTGTTCTTTCAACAACCTTCAAGATAGGGTTTTATAAATCTATTCTATTTCAAAAATGGAATGGGTTGGTAGTGCTATAATAGATACATATGACATGACGTGCTAAACAAATGTTGATGACATATAATATATAACCCTACTATATAGAAATAGATAATAAAATAACAAAAGAATGGGTCTGTTAATAGATCTATTAATACCAGGTATTTTAAAAATAACCCCACTAAATTGGTCATTTAAATATATTTTTAATTAATTAATTTAGGGGGAGGTGGGGTCATCCATCATCCATAATACTTCAAAGATAATATTCTTCACACGTCAATATATTTTATTAGTTATAATAAAAAATGCACTAAAATTCACGCGTGACCTTTTTCAAACACATGAGCTGTCAATATTTTCATCCGCTTTAATTCCATAAAACATTTTTCGGAATTAAATGGATCTCGAGTTTTTTCTAAAAACTTTTTTGCTTCTACCTTAATCAAACACGTATAAGTGTAGTATTCCTGCAGGATAAAAAAACTTTGATAAAGTAGTACAAGTTTAGTAGAAAATCCTGTGAGAGCTAAAAACGCGAAAAACACTAAATCCCAGATCTCATAATGTCTCAGATCTTTTCTCTTTCAAAAAAAAAAAAAAAAAAAAAAAAATATGTCGGATCGGAGCTATTTCCCAAAAATATATCTCTCACGTGAATTTATACAAATCACGTGCAGAACAATTTTTTTCTAACTTTTCAATTTTCAATTTTCCAGTTCTCATACCAACATCCCAATTAGAATTTTTTCACCTAAAAATTGAAGACAAAAATTTTTTTTTTTTTCAATTCAAATAATTTTTTTGTTGAAAAAGCATCATCACCACACATCCCCAGCATAATAATTCAACAATGTTTTCAGTGCTTCGGCAAACATCTACTAACCTCAAATCACAAACCACAACCACATCATTAAAAAATCAATGTCGATATGCATCAATTTTAGGTAATTTATCACCAAATCCAGGTTCAACACAACAAGGACATCGATTAGGTAGAGGTCCAGGTAGTGGACGAGGTAAAACATCTACAAGAGGTCAAAAAGGTCAAAAAGCAAGATCATCAGTTAAACCATGGTTTGAAGGTGGTCAAACTCCAATTTATAAATTATTTCCAAAATGGGGTTTTGATTCAAATATTGAACAACCACAATATGTTAATTTAGATAGAATAAGTGAATTAATTGAAAAAGGTAGATTAAATCCAAATGAACCAATTACAATGAAAGAATTATATAGAACAGGAAAATTTGGTACAATGACAACTGGGATTAAAATTTTGGCAGGTAAAAAACCAGAATTATTTAATTATAAAATTCAATTATCAGCAACAAGAGCAAGTGAATCAGCAATTAAAAGAATTGAAGAATTAGGTGGATCATTTGAATCTCAATATTATACAAAATTTGGTTTAAGAACTTTAACAAGACCAGAAGCTGTTTTGAGAAAATTTGGTAGAATTCCAATTAGAGCTGATCCAATTAGTAGAAAACATATTGAATATTATAGAAGTGAAGAAAATAGAGGTTATTTGGTTGATGCACCAAATCCACCAAGAGTTAAACCAGAATTTGTTAAACGAGTTAAGGTATCACCAATGTTAACTAAATTGAAAGAATTGGAATCTAAATCTCAAGAATTTAATGCTAAACAAGGTTTTATTGATTCTAAATAGTTTTTGTTGTATATATTTGTAAATAATTTAATGTTACCAATTAGAAAAATCTGATTCTGATATTGTAGTTGTTTTAATTTTTTTTGATTTTTTAGTTGGTGGTGGAGTATTAAAAGTTGGTTTTTTTAAATCTTTACCAATTTCATTAATATCAATTTTTTTGGATTTTGTTAAAAAAGGTTTATCATCTTTTAATTCTTCTTCATTTTTTTCTTCTTGTTCAACAAAAGGATCATCAATTACAATCATTTCTTTAATAAAAGTTTTTTTCAAAGGTTTATCATCTTTATTAACCTTTAATTCTTCTAATTCATCCAAAACATCAAATCCATCAATAACTTTACCAAATACAGTATGTAAATCATCTAATTCACTACAATCTTCAAAAGTTATAAAAAATTGTGAACCATTTGTATTTGGACCAGCATTTGCCATTGATAAAATTCCACGTTCATTATGTTTATTTAAAGGATTATTTGAAATTTCATCCTTAAATTCTTTACCATAAATTGATTCACCACCTCTACCAGTACCAGTTGGATCACCAGTTTGAGCCATAAATCCATCAATAATTCTATGAAAAATTATTCCATTATAATATTTTTTTAAACATAATTTTATAAAATTATAAACTGTTAATGGGGTATAAGTTGGATTTAATTCTAATTTTAAATCACCTAAATTAGTTTTCATTATAACATAACCTAATTTTGTATATTTTTTTGGTTTTAAAGTTTTGATATCAAATTCTTTACCATTTTTTTCACTAATATGATCAGTTGATGTTGATGTTAATCCACTACTTGTAATTTTTGTATTTTTTCTACTTTTTAAATCATTATCTTCTCTTTTTCTTTTATTATTATTATCATCATCATCACCTCTAATTCCTGCACCACCAATTAATTTAATAATATCATTATCAGTAAATTTTTCATTAGTAATTAAATCATTATAGTTACCATTTTTAATATTATCTTGAATAGTTTTATTAAAATATACATTCCCAGTTGTCCAAATAACAACAATATCATCATTTAAATTTTGTTGATTTTTTGGAAATGGTTTTAAATTAATTGGATCACAATATTGATTTGTTGATTCATTTTTAATTAAATTTAATTTTCTAAAATTTTTATTAAATTCAATTTTTTCAATATATTCTCTTGTTACTGGATTTTTATGATTTTTATTAATATATGGTATTAAATTTTGTAAATCAAATACATGTCCTTGTTTATCACATACTAATGATGTTGATGATGATGCTGGTTGTTGACTTATACTACAATACCAAAATGGTAATTGTGCTATTTTAGAATAATAATCTTTATTAATTTCTTTAACTGGTTTACGTTCACTTGGTGTTACGTATAATTTATCAGTATTTTTACCCATTTTGATTATCTTGTGTTATTGATAAAAAAAAGTTGGTGATCAAAAAAAAAAAAAAAAACTCTACAAAAAAATTAATATTGGGAGAATAATTACAAAAAATAAAACATCTAAACTTTCTTATTCTTAGTCAACTTCATCTTTCAAAAAACTATACACTTACAGCAGGAAAATAAAAAAAAGAAATAATTATAAAACCAAAAAAAAGAATATAACTAATTATCTTGAATAGAAACTTTTTGAACACTTTGTTCCAATTGTTGCCAAGTTTCTTCACGTTGTTGTTTTCTTTCCATTGCTTCAGCTCTAGATTGTCTATACATTAAAGCACATTGATCATATAAAACTGGATTAGCATCAATAAACAATTTTGTTGCATTAAAAATCATTGAATGAATTGTACGATTCCAATGACCACTCATATTTTCATGTAATGCACTAAATAATAATGGTAAAATAACATCACTATTTTCAGTAACTAATGAACAAAAATATTCATGACTCCAATAAAATAATGCTCTTTCAGCAACTTGAAAATGAGGTGATGATATACATTTTGCTAATTGAACAAATAATGGAACTTGAATTTTAACAAATTCTGCTGGTTCAATAACTTCAAAAATATCTTCAATTTCTATCAAAAACATTACTTCTTTTGGACTTGAAACTTTTGGCCAATATTTTAATAATCCCAAAATAACTTCTTCTGTTAAAGTTGGATCTTTTTCTAAAAATTGAACAACACAATATGCTAATTGAGAATGATATAATGATAATGCTCTTGGTTTATGTAATGGAATTAATGCACGACTTAAAAAAATCTTATGTTCTTCTTTTAATGGTAATGCAAATCCATTAATAATTGAACCCAAAATTTCTAATAATTCAGCAATTCCATTAAATCTTTCAGTTTCATAAATAAATTGAAAAAAAACATTACTAATTGATCTTCTAATAAATGCTCTTAAATTTAAAAATTTACCATAAATTCGATGTAAAGTTGTTTTTAAACAATCACGTTCTTGAGGATCTTCACTATCAAATAATTCTAATAAATTTAAAACAAAAGAATGATCAATATATTGTTTAGCAATTGTATGATTAAAATCTGGTGCAGCAATAAATCTTAAAAAAAAATCATAAACTAAACTCATATGAGGCCATGAAACTTCACTAACTGGTTCATCTTCATCTGGATCAAAAATATCACCAATTGGATTAACTGGTGGTGGAATTGGTCTAAACAAATTTTTTGCAAACATTTCAACAACATTTGCATACATTTCTTCTGTAATTGTAAAATGACTACTTGCAACATAATCAATTAATTCATTTAATGCAATTCTTTTAATATCTTTACCAACAATATCACTTGATGGATCACTAAAATCAAAAATAATTTTACATTGTTCAATTTTTTGTAAAAATAATTGTCCACGATCTTCTATAGGTACTTGATCAAATTCTGGTAATCTTTGTAATTCTCTTTTTTCACTAATTTCAAATCTTGAACTATTATGACGTTTTGGTACTTTAATACCATCAATTGCTGTTAATCGATCCATTGCTAATCTATCATTATTATTACTTGTTGGTGATGGACTATTTTTTGTCATATCCAAATCATTTGGCATTGTTTCTGTTGAACCAGGAGGTGGTGGATGAACAACTGGATTATTGTTAGTATGATTGGTTGGTGGAGATGTTCCTCCTGACCCTGTTGCTACTCCTGTATCATCAACCACCAGTGTGGGTGGTTTCTCTGTATTATTAGTATTATTATTGTGATGATATAAATGTGGAATATGATGATGTGTTGTTGATGATGATGTTGCTGATGTATTTGTAGAAGATTGGTCTTTTTTATCTTCTTTTTTTGTTGATTTGTTATTTGAATCATCTCGATCTGTTTTACGTGATGTAACTCCACTACTATTTGAATTATCTAATGCTTCAGGTCGTAATTGTTCATTAGAACTTGCCTTTTTAACTTTATCTTCTCTTTTTCTACTACTTTTACTATCAGACTTTGAACGGCCCAGCTATAATGAATTCAATTGTTAGTATTCTAATTTATTGTAAATTTTTTTTTTTTTAATTAAACTTACCCGTTTAGTCCATCCTTTCATCATATTGAGCGAAATTTTCAAATAATTTTTTGTTTCTTCGTCTTTAAATTAGATAAAAAGAGGTTGAAATAGAAGAAAAAAAAAAACTCAACAACGATATATATAATCAATCTTTATTTTTATTTCTTCTTTTTCTTTTATATTTTTTTATTTCTCGTGTACAATTTCAAATTATCCCAATATTAATATCTTGATATATATATATAAATAAAATTTAGTCGCTTGATTGGATTATTGTTGTTGTTGTTGTTGTTGTTGTTGATATGAAATGGTCTTTTTTTTTTTTTTATGAGTAAAATTTCTCTGTTGTTGTGTTGTGTGTGGGAATTTAAAAAAAAAAAAAAAATTGTGTGGTGTTGTTTTTTATTTTTTTTTTAACTGGAACTGGGGGGCTGTAAGCTTAAAGTAGTGTGCTTGAAAAAATATTTTAGGGGTTCAAAGACAGACAAGAAGGAAAAAAAAATTATATGCTGTGTTTTCCGAATTATTGTATTGTTACACCAGCTTAAGTATCGATTTCACCACCGATACACCGATACCCCGACGTGTTTTTATTTTTTCATGACATCTTGACAAAAAAAAAATTCAAATTGGGAACATAACAAAAATAATCAAATGCGGACATCTACATGAAAAAAGCTCAAACACACGAAACGAAAAAAAAAATATTTAAGGGGTATGTATTTAAAAAAATATATATATTGTTTATTTTTTATTATTCAAAAGAAATAATTAAAACTATTGCAATTCACCAACTACATTACCATTAGTAGTTCCATTTTCATACTCATTAATCTCATTATTAGTATTATCATTATTCATATTATTATTATTCATTTCATCATTAGTATCATTAGTATTATTAATTTGTAAATCACCATTCATATCACCCATAACTTCTTCAGCAGCACTTTGAGAATTAACAGTTGCAGTTAAATCAGCTAATCGTTTTAAAGTTGGAACTTGTAACCATCCTGGAATATATGATTCAATTCGTTTCAAAACTCTTGGTTCCATAATTTCAAATGGACCAGAATCATCTAATGGGATAGCTTCTAATAATAAAGTATTATTATTATCATTCTTAACTTTTGCAGCAACAGCATTTAAAATTTCACTACTAATTGGTGGTTCATAATCTGCAACTAAATATTGATTAATTAATTTTTGAATTTGTGCTGGTGTTAATGTCCAACAAATATCATAAATAATATCAATATCTTCTAATGAACTCTTTTTCAATTGTAATAATTTAACAGATTGCATAATATGTTCTAATCTTAAAACACCTTCAGCAACATCATGCGCTTTACACCATTCTTCAACTCTTGTAATATTATAATTAATTTGTAAACCTCGTTTCCATGATAAAAATGTTCTTCTCATTAATAAATCATTAAATGCTTTAACACCAACTAATTTTAATAATTCCATAATTGGTTGTTTAATAAATTCTGGTTCCAAATAATATGCATCCATTGCTTTATAAACTTTATTAAATAAACTTAATAAATCATCCATTGTATAATTATTATTAGATTGAAACATTTTAGATAAAAATCGGGTATTTTCTTGTGTAATAAATCCTGGTAATGATTGTGACATAACAATTGCTGGTACAACCATTTTATCTAATACTTTTTTAATTTCTTTCATCCAAGTATGATAAATATTAAATTCCAAATTTTCCAAATCATGTTTAACAATTGATACCAATCTACCATATTCTTGAAATTCAAATTCTCCCATTTCATCTAATAATGCTTCATTTTGTACAATATTAGCTTCTGCTAAACAAATAAATGAATAAATTTCATGAACATTTGAAATCCAAAATGCTCCAGGATTAATAACATCTTCTCCAGTATATTTCATTACAGAATCTTGAATTGCTTGCATAACTTGTCCTAAAAATCTTTCACTTTCTTTAACAAAACCTAATCTCCACATTTCACTTGTAATTAAATTAATAATATTAGCTGGGAATAAAATTTCTTTACTTGTAATTTTTTCAGTTGATGATGGTACTGGAATTTTTAAATTAAATACTAACCCTTGAATAACTTCACTAAATAATACTTTTTCATCTTCTAATAATCTTTCAATTTCTCCATTTAATCCTAATGAACTAATTGAAATTTCAGTACTTGAAGAATATTGTCTTCGATGTTCCATACCTCCACTACTACTATTTGGAATTGCAATACTTGCAGGTCTTGGTGAATATCCTTCTTTATAATTATTATTAGTTGTATTATTAGTTAATGATCTTCTCTTATTATTGTTTCTCTTCTTTGATGAATTAGCCATTGAAGTTGCAGTTGCTGTTGCAGTAGCTAATTGACCAGAACTTGCATGATGACCTAATGATCTTAATGGTTGAACACTTGGTGCCATTGCAGCAGCTGTTTGTTGAATCTTGGCAGCATTTTCCAAATCTTGTTTCAATTGATTAATAGTTTCAGTTAATGATACTTGATTAGCTTCATATTCTTTAATTAAATTAGAAGATTCATTAATTGCATCATCTTTTGATTGTAATTCATCTTTTAATTTATTATTATCATCAGTTAAATTATTTAATTTAATAATTGTTTGATTATATTCTTGTTGTACTTTTGATAATTCATTTTGAATATTAGAAATTTCTTCTTGATATTGTTTTGATTTTAAATCATGTTCTTCAGAAATTTCTTTTAATTGAGTTTCACTATCTTTATGACGTTGTTGCCATTGAGAAATTTGTTGATGCATTGAATCAACTGTTTGTTTTAATTTTTTATTTTCTTGTTTTCTAGTTGCTAATGATTGAGTTAATTCAACAACTTTATTTTCCAATTGATATTGAACTTCTTTATATCTATTAATACTTTTAGCTTCAACTTGTAATTGTTTCAAAACTTTAATTGCTTGTCTTCTTCTAACTAATGATTGAACAATAATAATCTTTTTTAATTCTCCTTGATACCATTTTCTTGCTGAATAACCTCTCCAATTTCTTTGAATACAAGTTGCTGCTTGATCATATCGTTGTTCTAATAATGTCTTTCTTAATACAAATCCTCTAATAGCACGTTGTAATTCAACAATTGAATCCAAAATTGATAAATATTCTTTTCTTTGAGAAAATCCTCTCCATCTTTTTTGAATAATAATTGCAGCTCTTGATTCTCTCTTTCTTTTATATTCCATTCTTGCCAAATGTCCTCTAATTAATGCTTGTGCTTTAATAATTGAATCCATAATTAATAAATATTTCTTTCTCCAATATACCATTCTTAAATTCTTTTGAATAACAATTGCACATTCATTTAATCTATCACTTCTTAATTTTTCCAAATATGCCAACATACCAGCTCTAAAAAAAATTTTAGTTTTACCTAATTGATATTTATCTTCTTGAGTAATTGATCGTTTTAAAATTTCATCACACATTTCTTTAATTTTACTTGACCATTGATCTGATGGTACCAACATATAATATCTTGATGCAAATTCTTCATAAGTCCATCTAGTTGGGAAACCTGCACATGAAATTCTAATAGTTTCCAAAACACCACATGCTCTTAATTGTGATAAAACCATTGGACCATTAAATTGCCATGCTGCTTTATCATCATTTGGTTTAATACATCTAATATAATGAACATTTGTTGAATTAATAGTATTCATTAATTCAATTAATGATCCTTTAAAAATTGATCCCAATGTTGGTTTTCTATTAACTGCTCTACCTTTTGGTGCATTATTTGTTGTTGAAGTTGATGACTGTTGTTGATCTGTTTTAGCACATGCTAAAACTCCAGTTAAAAATTCATTTGTTGAATTTGTCAAAACTTCAATTAATTCATCTGGGACAGTATCTCTATTTTTTTCAATAAAACCTTCAGATTCATAAGAAACTTCCATTGCATAATGATTAACAATAAATGATGAATTACCAAATCTTGGTTTTTTAAAATATTTATTATGTTCTGGTTTATCAAAATTTTGATATAATTTATTAATCCAAGATTCATCTGAACCAGCTGGTAATCTAGATTCTTCATCTAATAATGATAAAATCCCCATTTTAGCTTCAATTAATGTAATACATGGTTGATTATCAGAAAAATCAATAAAAGTCCAATCAATTTCTTCTCTAACATATTCATCTTGTTCTAATTTAAAAACATGTTGATTAAATTCTTGTTGTAATTTTTCATTAGCATAATTAATACAAAATTGTTCAAAAGAATTTTTTTTAAAATGTTCAAAACCATAAATATCCAAAACACCAATAAATGAATTAACTTTAGCTTGAACTTCTGGTGGACATAATCCTTTATTAATTAAATCAACTAACCAATCAAATAATAATGAATAAACATATTTAGCAACTGAATCTCTAACAACTAATGCTTGTTTTTGATTTAAATTTGAAACAATTTTTTCACTTCTTGTTGTAATTTGTTTTTTAACAATCCATTTTGCAAAATTAACTGGATCAATTTCTAATAATTGACATGCTTGAATTAATGCTGGTTCATCACTACTTAAAACTGCATCAGTTCTTGTAGCTGTAATATTAATATTACCAATATGTAATAATGCAGATAAAATTTTAAAAATTTGCCATTGAGTATCTTGATTAATACCAATTGTTAATAATGCTTTTTTAGTATTTTCAAATTCTTTTTTATCATCAATTCCTGAAATATACGCATCACCACCTTGATTTAAATAATTAAATTCTTCAATTGGTAATAAATTAAACTGTTCTCGTTCTTCAGCACTTGCACCTTGACATAATTGATAAAAAATATGATAATTTCGTTCTGTTGATGGTTGAAATACTAATCTTGATCTTTCTAATAAATATGTTCTAATTTTAGCACCAATAATATTAATTTCTTTATCAAATAAAATTTCCAAATATTTACCAAATCGTGATGAATTATCATTTCTTGTTGTTTTTGCATTACCAAATGCTTCCATAATTGGATTTGTTGCCAAAATTTGTTCTTCAGTCTCACTTAAAGCATCATGATTATTATGAGAATGACTTTTTTGAGCTGATCCATGTCTTGGATGATCAACTGTTGCAAAATATCGCATAATATATTTAGCACTTACAGTTTTACCAGCACCAGAATCACCACTTGCAACAATAGTTTGATTTTTATTATCCAAAACCATTTTTTTTAAAGATTCTTCTGCAATTGCAAATAAATGGGGTTCTAATTCACCTCTCATTTTACCAGCATATGCTTGAATAATATCTGGAGTATATAAATTATCAACTCTTTGAAAAGGATTTGTTGCAATTAAAACAATACCTGAATAAGTATAAATATTTAATTGACCATATCTCATTTTAATTGCATGTAAAACTGCTGGTTCATTTAAATATGATAAACTTGTTAAATCTTCAGTTGCTTCTAAAATTGGAGGATTTCGCAGTGGTGGTAATTTATCACTATTACTTTCAATATCTGAAACTGTTGTATCAATTGTTGATTCTTCACCATTTTCTAATTTTAAAGTAATTGTAACTTTATCATCATTGGTTTCTTTATTTGTAACTTCTGCACCAATCCATCCTTCTTGTTTATCTTGAACCCAACATCGACTATAGTTTTATTGTTAGTATTTTTGTTTGAAAAAAAAAAAAAAAAAGTGGTCGGTGCCGACTCAATTTTAACTAATTCTCGGCTACTCAGGGGCTGTGAATTTTTTAACACGTTCAAAAAAAAAAATTGTTTGTGAAAAAAAAAAAACTAACTACTATAGTTAGCTAGCTTTAGACGCTGGAGAACAAAAATTCTGTAACATGTCAAAAGTTTCATTAAATACCACCCCCATCCCATAGTAGTTTATAAAGGATTAATATTTTACTTACGTTCCTGCTTCGTATGCCGAAACCATCTTGTTAGATATTCGGTTGTTGTATTAGTTTTATTTGTATTTAGTTGTTGTTGTTGTTGAAGTATTTGTAAGTCGTTTTGTGCTTTTTTCTATGAAAATACTCCAAAAATAATATGCAAAAATATATTGAAAAAAAAAAAAAGTTTAAATTGATTTAAACTATTAAGTCCCTTTTATATTATTCACTAGAACTTGATTTCTTTTCAAAGTAAAAATAATTTATCCAATTTATATTACTTTAGATTGATTGGATCAATAAAATGCTTGACCTATTTTTTTTTTATGTCGTTTAAAAAAAATTAGTTGTGGTGAGGTTGGAAAGAGAGAGAGGAAAAAAAAGGAGTAAAGAAAAAAAAAAAAAAAGTTGTTTAGGTGTTTAGTTGGATGTGGTGTGAAAAGAGAAAAAGAATAAAAATTTCAAAAAGCTTCTTAAAAGCGGTGATCAAGAGTTTAAGCTGGGGTTAAATATATTTTGTAGAGGGGGAGAAAAATAGAAGGAAAGGAGTTCCGACTTTAGACATTATGGAGGGGCGTGCCGCTCTCTAAGAGTCTCAGCTGGTATGAGGGAATGCAGGAAAGAGAAAAACGATAGTATTTAAAGATGGAAACATTACATTCAGATATTCGATATTATGATAAGCTATCATTTAAATTGCCACAGTTAGTTATTACTGGTTTTAATATGGTCATTTTTTATTGATGATTTAATTTTAGATTGAAAAGTGTGATGTTATCAATCATCAGGTGGTGATAAGATTTACAGAAATACTGATGAGAATATAGGTCATGCTGACAAGCTTTTAATATTAATTATTCTTAGGCTTGATCTATGCCATGGACCACATAGAATCGTGCCCTTTGTAGTCTCAGCTTCCAGTAGTGTACCATTAGACAGATCCGGATATACAATTCGTAAAGTTGTAGATTAGTCGGTACTCCGAGTGCCCCTATCGGAGCTCCTTGAATGCTGATGAACAGTTTAAGTGATTGTTGAACTGGCCTAATATCTATATACTAGGTACAAAACTATAGGAATTATTCTATGTTATTTACTTATAAAAATATATAATTAATAACAGGTATATGGTAATATATACATAATATACATATGAGATTTGCTATAGTATAGAATAATCAATTAAATTCGCCAATGGCTAAGTTAACATCCGATATATATAATTTATAAAAACCTAGCTATACGCTAGATGGTTAACAATTAATTGTATTCTTTCTTAGTAATAATATATAAGTCAAAAAATATACTATATATAGAAAGGAGTATATTATTATTAAACATTTAGAAAATAATTTTTCAAAACATCTCAGCTTTAGAATAATATTTAAGTCTACAATTATTCTCAAATTGGAAAATAAAGTAGATTGTGAAATGCCATAAGAATAATAGCAGAGTATATATTATTAATTGAGTAGCAGCCTAAGCATTTCTTTTACACACGTACAAAAATTATTTAACAGTAATATTTAATTTTCAAGATTGAATTCAAAGCTCTTGATAAATTATTCAAGTAACACGAACGTTAGAGTTCGATATAGTCCACGTCCCATTAACCTTTTGGAATGTAGCTAAAAAGTATAATATGCCACACAGAAACGTATTTTAAGGAAAGATTGTGTTGATCCAATTGGCATACTGTATATCAACCAGCACCAGGTGATAATCAAAATTATCATCATTATCAAAAAAAAAAAAAAAACAAGTCTTATGAACCATTTCACCACAACCTTTCACATATAAACAATCTACAATTAAGTTTTTTTTTTTTTTAATAATTCTTTTCTTTAAATAGTTCAGTTAAATTATGATACAAAATTATTTCAATAATATTTATTCATGCATGGTTTGTCGTTCAAAATCAGAACCTCGAGCTTTTCGAGCATCTAATAAAGCAGCTAATCGTCGTTCTCTGAAAACTTCTTGTCTCTTTCGAATATTATCAACAACTAAACCAATGCCAATAAATGCAACTGCTGAATACATATAACCTAAAGGTCGGAATCTTAAAGGTTGACCTTGAATACCTCGAGCTAAATGATGGACACCACCGCCTATAAAAATAATTTTTGTTAGAATTTTCTCAATACTTTATAAATAAATATCAATTAACTTACCCAACATGCCCCATGCCGTTAGATCAGAATATAGACCCATTTTTATTTGTTCTTTATTATTTTAAATTTGTCGTTTAGAAAAAATTGATGAAAAAAAAAATTATAAAAGAGCTAATTATGATTCGTTGGGAGGAGTAGACGTAGGTAGGACACGCACAATGAAATTTTTACACACAAGAAACATTCAAGCAGTATAAAACTCTTATGCACTAACAAAAAAAAAAAAAATGTTTTACACACAAAAAAAAAAAAAATTTGTCATTTATTTACAAATTGATAAAAAAAAGAATCTCATAACAAATAATTAGAACAAAAAATGAGTGAAGAAAACCTAACTCCTAAACAATTAAAAGAAAAGAAAAAAGCTGAAAAAGCAGCTAAAAGAGCAGCTAATAAAGAAGCTCAAGGTTTACCATCACAATCACGACCACAAGGTCCACCATCAAGTATTAACCATGGACCAGCTACTAATAGTAGAATTACACCAGGAGATACTAGAATGGCATTATTTGATCATTTAGAACAATCAGGTAGAACATCTACATTAACAGCTCCAAAAGAAGTTCATCCAGCAGTATTAAAATTAGGTTTACAAATTTCATCATATAAAGTTATTGGATCAACTAATAGATGTCGCACCATGTTAGAAGCATTTAAACAAGTTATTCAAGATTATAAAACACCAGAAGGTACAAGTTTTTCAAGACATTTTCAACAAATTTTATCACATCAAATTGAATTTTTAAAAACTGCAAGACCATTATCAATTTCAATGGGTAATTCTATTAGATGGTTAAAACAAGTTATTTCAAAAATTCCAATTGATATTACAGAACAAGAAGCTAAAAAATCACTTATAGAAGATGTTAATAGTTTTATTAGAGAAAGAATTGATGTAGCAGATCAAGTTATTGTTGAAAGTGCAGCATCAAATATTGAAGATGGTGATGTAATTTTAACTTATGGACATTCATTAGTTGTTAAACAATCATTATTAAAAGCACATGAAGATAAAAAACAATTTTCAGTTATTGTTGTTGATTCAAGACCATTATTTGAAGGTAAAAAATTAGCAAAAGATTTGGCAAATGCAGGTGTTCAATGTTCATATGTTTTAATTAATGCATTATCATATGTAATGAAAGATGTTACTCAAGTTTTTTTAGGAGCTCATTCAATGTTATCAAATGGGTTATTATATTCAAGAATTGGTACTGCAATGGTATCAATGTCTGCTAAAACAAGAAATGTACCAGTATTAGTATTATGTGAATCTATTAAATTTACTGATAGAGTTCAATTAGATTCAGTTACATATAATGAAGTTGCATCACCGGATCAATTAATTAATATTTCAGTTGATCCGGAAAAATCAGTTATTGATTCTCCAAGTTTAAAAAATTGGAAAGAACAATCCAATTTAGGAGTTTTGAATATTTTATATGATTTATCACCAACTGGTACAATTAAAAAAGTTATTACAGAATTAGGTTCATTACCACCAAGTTCTGTCCCAGTTGTTTTACGAGAATATAAATATACAACTTAGACTATTAATTTATAATGATAAAAAAAAAAATAAAAAGAGTTTAATTATTTACATGCATTTTTTTTCTTTATTCTATTGGTATTTACAATAATTTCTTTAAATTACCACTTCCATCTTTAACTAATGTGGATCTAATAATTCGAGGATCATTTCTTAATGCTCTTAAAACTTCTCTTTGTACCCCAGCAGATGAATCGAATTGCATAGTAAAATGAGCACCAACAATATGTGTTTGTCTATCTTTATTAATAATTTTTGGTAATGGTCTAACACCTCGATTTTCAATATTTCTAATAACACCTCGATTGTTAACTATAAGTTTACCAACATGTCTGCAAACTTCTCTAGCATCAACAAAACCTTTATCACCTGCAAATCGTGCAATAGCCACTAGTTCGTATAACATTTTTATAGTATATATATGTGTGTAGTTGGGGGTTAGTATTTAGAATATAATTGTAATGGAATAATTTTTCAAATTTCAAATGTTCAAAATTTTTTGTCCATCAATTTTTTTTTTTTTTTTTTTTGATCCCAATACATCTTTTGGGGAATTTTTCTCATCCCCTGGGATTCGAATCGAGGACATTCATGAATTAAAAAAAAAAACCTATTTTGACTCAGCACTGATATTTTCTTACTAAGTTGAATCGGTTATATCCGGGCTACATAGCTGTTTCTATTTTAACCCGCATTTAATCTTACACCTAGCCAATCTGCATTCAGCGAATTATCAAACTGCTTATTTTCGTGGAGAGCATTTTTAAACAACTGATATCCATATACAGTATGTACCACGTATACTACTATTGTAATCTACACAGCATCTATGTATCTCAACGCTTGCAAATACTTATAAAAATCAATCCAATTACATCAATTGTTTATCTAAAACCCAAAATCGTCTGTTTTTTTTATATTAAAGGTTTCATTTAATATAATTGTTCAGGGCTTGAATATTTAAAGCACTGAATCACTCAATCACTCAGTGCCTTAATACTGATAGACAGACTACTTAATACTTTAACCAACACTGTGCAAGCCACCACAAAGTGCACAGAGCAGAGCACAGTGCACAGTGACAATTTTATTATAGATAAGTACTCCCACTTTAAATTTTTCAACCTTTTTTTTTGTTTTTAACTCAAGTATCACCAAGTTGGTTCCACATACTGACCCGAGTAGATTTTTTGGGTAAATTTTTTTTTTGAACTGAATAAATAGACATCAATCTCCACCTTTTTTTTTTTTTCCAAAACAATTTTTTCTTTTCTTTAAACACTTCTATTTATTATTATTATTTAAAAAAAAAAATGTTTGCTTTACGAACTGCTGCTATTCGAGCTCCAAGAGCTTTCGTTAGACCAACAACTTTCTCAATTGCTCGACGATTTATTTCAAATGAAATCAACAAAGAATCAGCTCCATTCAAATATTCACCAGAATTAAAGGTTAGATATACTGAAGATCACGAATGGGTTGCTTTACACAACGACGGTACCGCATTTGTTGGTATTACTAAATATGCTGCTGATGCTTTGGGTGATGCTACTTTCTGTGAAGTTCCAGAAGCTGGTGAAGTTTCTCAAGGTGATTCTATTGGTTCAGTTGAATCAGTCAAATCTGCTTCTGAATTATATACTCCAGTTGATGCTGAAGTTTTAGAAGGTAATGCTGAATTAGAAGGTAACCCAACTTTAGTTAACAAAGATCCAATGGGTGAAGGTTGGTTCACCAAGATGAAAGTTGCAAATGCTGCTGAAGTTGAAGAATTAATGAACTTGGAAGCTTATGAAGATTTCATTAAAGAACAAGAATAAATAATCTAATTTATTGTGTATATTGAATTTTATTTTTATGACTATACTACCTTTTTTAGAAGAATATTTCTGTTTTGTTTTGTCTGTGTTTTGTAGTTGCAATTGTATGAGCTCATGAGTATGAGTATTGTAGACTACTTCAATTCTAAAAATGAGATTCTGTTTTGCAATTCTGATGTATTATATTAGAAATTTTTTGAATATTTAAAGCTCTGTCAGCTTTTTTATACTAAATCCAGTTCTATATGGCTAATTGAATCCAATCTTGTGCAATTGTAAACAAATATGCTAAGAAATAATGATAATGAACTTTATATATACTACAAGTGTATACTTTAGTTGGTAAACTAACACTCTGACAGATCTTAATTACATTATGAACAAAAGTGGCCCGATTAGTTCTTTTATAAAATTCTAAATTTTTCAATACTACCTGATAGCAATTTGTAACATAATTATTATCGGGTAATATAAAAAAATAGCCCATCTATTAAAGTTTAATTCTCGTCAAGTTAAAGCAGTGACCACCACGAAAACGTCTTTTCTAAATTTTTCAAGAATTTCAAGATTTATAGTAATGAAAAATTTCAGCATAGTGTACCAAAATATACTGTAATACCTTAAAAACATGCCTGAATTTTGAACAACGAGAACAAAAAAAAAAAACCGCGCGATTTTTTCTAACACAAAAATATGCAACACTTAATACAACGGAGCTCTTTTTAAAGCTTAAAAAAACAGTTTGTTTTTTGTTTGTTCCTCCGATGTTTTTTTTTTTGATTTTTAATACAATAATAACACCACTTGGTGGAAGCCTACACTACACTACGCTCAAGGTACTGTACTGTGGGTATCAAAAAAATCAAGGCAAAAAAAAAAAAAAAAACGAACCCTTTTTTTTTGTTCATTTCAGTACTCCACTTTTTTTCTAATTTTTTTTGAACAACTTTGCTGATAAATAAACCAAATCAACTGCAACTAACGACAACCAAGCGGAAAAAAAGAAAAAACACGTCCCATATAATATAAAAAATAAAAAAATGGAATTGGCAGATGTTGATATTAACAAAAACAAAAGAAGTAATTCGGCAATAGAAACTTATAATGAACATTTAGCAGCACAAAGATTACAAGTTCCCGGTCACAATTCAACTGGTGGACTTAGTAGAAGAAGAAATAGTAATGTTGATAATATTCATTCAGTATTATCACCAACTCATATATCACCTGCACAATTATATTCAACTGATAGTGGGGAATTATTTCATGCTGGGAAAATTTGTATTATTATTGTTGGATTACCAGGTAGAGGTAAAACATCTCATTCAGTAGCATTAACAAGATATTTAAGATGGTTAGGTGTTAAAGCACATGCATTTCATTTAGGTGATTATAGAAGAAAATTAAGTCCAAAAGATTTTAAAGTACCAGATGATTATTTTATGGTTAATGCATCAGAAGAAACTATAAAATTTAGACAAAAAGTTTTGGATGCTTGTTTTAAAGATATTTTTCAATTTTTTGATAATGATAAAGGTCAAGTAGCAATTTATGATGCTGTTAATGCAACAAGTAAAGAAAGAAGAGATTTAAAAGATTTATTTGGTAAAAAAAATGTTCAAACTTTATTTGTTGAATGTTTAATTACTGATGAAAGAATTGTTATGAGAAATATTCGTGATGTTAAAATTGGACCTGATTATAAAGAAGTTGATTTTGAAGAAGCAGTTAGACATTATATGAAACGAATTGAAATGAGAATTCCTGATTATGAAACTATTAATGAACCAGAATTAAGTTATGTTAAACTTATTAATGTTACTGAAAGATGTGTTATTAATAAAGCTCAAACTGGTTATTTACAAAATCGAATTTTATTTTTTTTAATGAATACTCAAATTAAAGTTGGATCAATTTTTTTTGCAAGATCTGGTCAATCAACTTTTAATGGTGATGAACATCATTATAAAAATGATTGTCCATTAAGTGAAAAAGGTAAAGAATATGCTAAAAAATTAAAGGAAACTATTTATAATCATTTAGATGAAAGAAAAGAAAGAATTCAAAGATTACATTTGGCACAATCAATTGATAAAAAATTAATGAATAAAGTAAAATTTGATCATGAAAAGAAAAAATTAAAGAAACAAGATATTCCTTTACCACCACCAACTTCAATTCCACCATCACAACAATTAAATAATCCAACAATAGGACAACAACATATTCAAAATAAATTAAATGGTGATATTACTCCACCAGTTACTAGTGGTAGTAGTACTCCATTAACAAGTGAAGATGCAAGAGCAGCATCAACAATTCGAGCAGATGATATTAATGAAAATGATAAAAGTAATTTAATTGTTTGGTGTAGTACAAGAACAAGAACAGTTGAAACAGCAGAAGTTTTTAAACAAGATGGATTACATACTACTCAACGTGTACAATTAAATCAATTAAATCCTGGTGAAGCAGGTGATTTAACAGATGAAGAATTAAAATCAAAATATCCTGTTGAATATATTAATCATCAACGAGATCCTTATCATCATCGATATCCAAGATCTGAATCATATCATGATTTGGCAGTTCGAATGGAACCTTTAATTATGGAATTGGAAAGAAATAGTGGTGATGTTTTAATTATTGCTCATGAATCGGTATTACAAGTTTTGTATGGTTATTATATGGCATTATCAACTGATGAAATTCCTTTCTTACAATTCCCAAAAGATAAAATTGTTGAAATTGTACCAAATGCATATGTTAATCAAGCAAAAAGAATTCCAGTTCCTGGTGCTGAGCCTTAAAAGAATTTAACTAATCAAGGACATATACAAGAAAAAAAAAAAGTTATTTAATTTATATATAGTATTATTAATGTTATTTTTATTTATTATTTTTATTTGCAATAATTTACATTGTATATAATAGCCTATAATGTAATAGTTTGGAGCGTGTATATATGATCAATATTAATTGTGGCAGTATTTTTTGGTTCAAGCCGCTTTTTGTGCGGCTTTCCATTTATTTACCAGTATTAATTAAACGCCTACAGTATATATTATATATATATGGATTGATCATCAACATCAAGATAATATATAGTCAATATTTCGTTATGGGTTTTGCTTTGAGCAAATCATTGAATGCCATATTTGCATCAATTCCTACATCTACTGTCATAAAACCTCCCCCACCGCCAGAACTCCCACAAATTGTTAGTTATTCAAGAATACCCAAAAACAAACCATCATAACACTGAAATTAAAAAAAAAAACCTATCAATAATCTAACAAGAAAAAAATCAAAAAATATATATATTGCAAAACTTTTTCTAATCTACTTTAACAATTAATTTCATTTTCATTCTCTGTTTGCGCCATTCAGAATATTCATCTCTAACAAATGATGCTTTTTCTCCAGCAGTATCTTTAATAAAAAACCATCTAGCAGGTGGAGTATCTAATAATAAATCGACAATTCCTAAATCACGTAATAAAATAACCAACATAAAATAGGCAATACCACATAATAATCCAACAATTGCTCCAGCAATTACTTGTTCTGTTGTATGATAATATAAATAAACTCTTGAATAACAAACTGATAATGCTAATGTTACTAATGCAATTCCTCTTAACCATTTTTTTCTTGCTGAAAAATGTCTAACACGAAATTTCATCCATAAACAAATATAAGTTGCATAAAATGTCATAAATTGTGCATGAGCTGATGGCATACCATATCCATCACCAACTATTTTATTATTTGTTAGTCTTCTTTTTTTTTAAATTATATCGTATTAAACTTACATTTTGGTCTTTCTTCTTTAACAACTCTTTTTAAATAATGATTTACTAATTCACAGCCAATTTGTCCTCCAAGCATCAAAATTGTTTCGGCTTCTCTTCGACTTGTAATTAATGTGGCATAAATAACCAATAATGTTTGAGGAGTTAATGAAATCCATGCAAAAAAAAAGCTAATCCAATCATTAGTATTATAATAAACATGTGTAAAATCTAATGATACAATATTATCTAATAATGAAGTTGATGGTATTGAATTTGGAATTGGATCATTATGTAAATACATATTGTTGTCATTATGATGATGTGAATTCATCATATTTATATCACCAATACCTAACGACATTTCTTAGTACTGTTTGATATAATTGATAATGATTATAGTACTAAAAAAATTGTATCTTTATGGTATTTATCTTATTGTTTTAAAGAAAGTGAAAAAAAAAATAAAGGAAAAACTTTTTTTTTTTCTCTTATTCTATCAAAATAAAAAAAAAAGAGCCGAGCATAAAAAAAAAAAAAAAAAAAAATTCGTGTGGTGTTTTTTTTCTAACCACAGTGCTGTCAATCAAGTCAACAATTTCAAAGCTTAAATGATTTAAAAATAATTTTTAAGGGACATACGATCGGAGATCCGAACCTATTATATTTCATTATTTAACTATTGAAACTATGGGATTTTGAAAAAAAAAAAAAAAAAAGGGTACCTGATTCGAATATCAGTTAGGGTTTTTTTTAAATTTATGGAGAACGTTAAATTTATGAGTTGTCATTATATATTAAAATTTATGATAATTTTCTCCCAATTGGTTTAAATAGATGAGAAAATTTTTTCTATGATGATTATGATGGTCATAAATTTATGAATTTATCCATATACCAGTGGCATAATGAGCAAATATATTATAAAATGACTGATAATCTGAAGTATCATATCCTACCAATAGTACATACTGTACCAAGCTTGTATACATGTAGTTGGACTAAACCGTTTGTAGACATATATATGCGCATGCAATTTTTTGCTCAAATTTAAACCAAGCAAAATCGGATCTATAGCATAGTTATCTCGTATCTTTATAACCAAATTCCTATTCGTTACAATTGTTGGCCTTAATTTGTTAACTTATTTATAATTTCCAACATGTTGCAACATGTACACATAGCTATTTAAATCTTTGTTATGAGCACTACACATTTTAATAGCATACTTTTTGCCTAGCTAGGTCCCCCTGAATTAAAGCCATGGGCCATCAGATTCCCTGGTATAGCCCTCATATAATCTATAAGGTGTCTGATATCATTGTATAGTGTATTTAATTATTAATAAAGTAGCAAGTTTGCAACAATGATTCATTCAATCATCACCCTATATATCAACTCCACATTTTTCAGGAGAATTAATTATTCAGGAGGCATAGAATTAATTTAAAGAAAAAAAAAAAAGATTGTTGGGATGGATTGAACCGATGAGGGGAAACGTTCTAAAAAAAGACTTCAAGCATCACGTGCAAAGAAAAAAATGAACAGATATATGAAGTTGGTTTTAAGGGCAATTTATATCATATCTACTGTGGCAGATAGCAATTGGGTTCATAAAATTGGCTAATTTCTATTGTGATTATAAATAGCGAATAAGCAACGAGTATATGGTACAATTACTTAAGTATCGATATTCGGAACGGTATAAAAGGATAGTAGAATTTATCCATAATTCAAAATACCAGTAGTTTTATAGTGGTTGATTCGAAGGAAAAATGCGGATGCAAAGAAGTTTTTTTAATTGGAATTTAATCTATAATATTAATGTATATATATTTCCGAATACCATTGGTATTGTTTAAATTTGCAATAATACAGTGTCGATCAAGGCACAACAAATCATATTTACAAATTTTGTATGCGGTTCATGTTTGGCCAGGATATTGTTTCCATGGTGCAGCATGTGAATTAACAGTAGCCTTAGGTAAGCTAGCTTAAAGGATGATTATTCAAAGACCGAATGACCAATAGCACAGCTGCGTTTTTGTAACGTTACAATAAATGTCATGTATCAGCTACCTCGTATACAGGTACACTGTACCATTTAATTTAGACAACCACTTGAGCTACGTATATCTAAATTTAGATTATTACAGAGCACCAATCAGAACTGGGGCAAAAAAACAAAATTCAGCGAAATTTACATGTATATTTGTAAATATTTACATACCTGGTACATCGGGTGTGCACGTTTGTGGCAGTGGCAGTATAGTATAGTACCACTGTCATAATGTCTGGAAACGTTCTAATGAGCTCTAGACAATACCGTGCGGCTCAATTTTTTCTTTCTCCTTTTTTTTTACAAAACAATTAATCAAAATCATAAAATTTAATAGACAAAATATATATATATTAATAAAAAATACATAAAATTAAAAATAAAAAAACCTATAATCCAGCTTTTTCACACATTGAATAAAAAACAGTATTAGAATCATTTTTTAAATCAATTGGATTACCAGTTTCAATAACTTTACCATTATCTAATACAATAATTTTATCATAATGTAATAAAGTATCAATTCTATGAGCAATAGTAATTAAAGTAGTGTTAAATAATTCATCTTTTAAAACTTTTTGAATTTTTTTATCAGTTTCATAATCAATTGAAGCAGTTGCTTCATCTAATACCAAAATTTTTGAATCTTTAATTAAAGCTCTTGCTAAACAAATTAATTGTTTTTCACCATGTGATAAATTTGAACCATTTTCATTAATAATCATATTTAAATCTTTAAATTTTTCATCAATTAATTGAACTCTTTTTAAAGTTTGTAAAATTTTTAAATCATCATATTCATTCATAAAATCAATATTTGATCTTAAAGTACCAGTAAATAAAACCGGATCTTGAGGAATAATTGCCATTGATTTTCTTAATCTATTAATTGTAATTGATTGGATATTAATATCATCAATTTCAATTTTACCATCATATAATTCACAAACTCTAAATAATGCAGCAATTAATGATGATTTACCACTACCAGTTCTACCAACAATTCCTAATTTTGAACCTTTATTAACATCAAATTCAATACCTTTTAATACTAAAGGTAAATTTTCATCATATTTTAATTGAACATTTGAAAATTTAACTTTACCATTAGATGGCCAATCAATTGGTGGTTCACTACCAGTTTGTAATTCACTTTTAATTTGAGTATATTCAGAAATTCTTTCAACACTATTCATTTGTAATTCTAAATCGGCATAATATCTAATCCACATTTTTGAATATAAATTAAATGACATTGCATAAGTTAATGATACCCCTGCTAACCCAGCATCTAATTTATCTAATCTTAATAAAATAAAAAATGCTGCAAAACTTGAAACAGTTGCACTAATAACACTTAAATGAACTGATAACCATCTATTAGCAGCTGATCTATACCAATTAAATCTCATATTATTATCAATTAATTCCATATTTTTATTCATAAAATTATCAACAACATTATAAGCTCTAATTGTACTCATACCATTTAATGTAGCATCAAAATTTTGAAAAATTGGTGATTTTGAAGTTGATTCAAATCTTTTAATTTCCATTGATGATTTTAAATAATACATTGCAATTCCATAATAAACAAAAAAAATAAATCCTCCAACTAATAAAAATTGTGGAGTAATAACAACAATTAATCCTAATGTAATCAAACAAATAACTCCATTATCAATTGTTCCCTTAAATTCATCAGCAATTGTATCATCTAAAACTTCAATATCTTTTGAAAACCTATTATTTAATCTACCAATTGATGTAGTATCTAAAAATCGATTATTTGCAAAAACAATTGAATATAATAATTTATCAAATAATTTTTTAGCTGCTGTAATTGCTGCACCATAAACACATAAATCAGCTAATGAAAATGCAATCATACTCATACAACTAACACCCATAAATAATAATAAATATTTCAAAACATTTGGATCTTTATCAATTGTCCATGCTCTTAAAGTTAATGGTTCTAATAAATGAGAAATATGATCTAATGACATAACTAATGGAATAAACAATCCAATATACCAAATACTACCAAAATTTTTCAAATAATATTTATAATATTCTAATTTAATACTTCCAATTGCTTGATGTTCTTCATTTATTTCTTCATCAAAATTTTCTTCCTCATCATCATCATTTTCTTCTTCTTCATTCTCATTTTCTTGATCTTCAGTATCAGATTTTTTATCAGAAGCAATAATAGTAGAAGATTGAGAATCTTCAATTTCAATATCAATAATTGGTTCACCTTTATATTCAATTTCACCTTTATTAATTTTAACCATATAATCAGCTCTTGAAGCTGCCAATCTAATATTATGAGATACTAAAATAACAGTTCGACCTTTACAAAAATCAACTAAACATTCATTATAAATTTTTTCTGCAGTATGAGAATCAACTGCTGATAAACAATCATCAAATAATAATACATTAGCATTTGAATATACTGCTCTTGCAATACTAATTCGTTGTTTTTGACCACCAGATAATATAACACCTCTTTCACCAACTAAAGTATTATCACCATATTGTAATAAATTAATATCTTGTCTTAAACCACAAACATCAATAACTTTATTATAACGATCTGAATCATAATCTGAAACAAACAAAATATTATTTTTTAAAGTATCATTAAATAACCATGCTTGTTGATCACAATATGCAACATCATTAATTGGTAATTTGATTTTACCAGATTCTAATGTCATTTCTCCTAATAAAGCCATTAATAATGAAGTTTTACCACTACCAGTTGGACCACAAACTAAACTTAATTGATTAATTGGAAATTTTAAATCAATTTTTAAATAAAACTTATCATCCCAATTTAAAATAGCATTTTCTAATTTAATTTCATTTGATAAATCAATTTGATTTAATTTTTTAGTTTCAGTTTGTTTCATAAATTTATTAATTCTTTTAAATGAAATTCTAGATCTTAATAATTCTTCAACTGTTATAACCATTGCTGATAATGGTTCTCTTAACATATTTAAAAAAGTCATACCAGTAAATGCAACTGATGCTGTTAATTTTTGTTCAAAATATAATGTATAAAATCCAAAAGTTACACCACTCATAATAACTGGAGTTGCTAAATATGACATTAAAGAAAAAATTTGTAAAACCAATCTTCTTTTATATAATTTAAGTTCAATAATTCTTTTCTCTTGAATTTTTGAAATAAAATAATTTTCCCATGAAAATAATTTAATAATTCTTAAACTTTTTAATAATTCATCAATTTTTCCCATTCTATTATCTTTTGCTACCATAACTTCTTCTTCTAATCTACTAAATAAAATTGATAAATAATATTCAACTGGACTCCATAATAATCCACCTAATGCTCCAAATAATGCACTAAAACCTAAAATCCAATATAATAAAGCACTAACACAAATTAATTCAATAATAGCACCAACAAAAAATTGATATTGAATAAATAAATCTTCAATTCTATTACAATCAACACTCATTAAATTAATAATTTGTCCCTGATTATGACCTAAATTTAATTTACATCTTAATGCTTTATTATAAATTTCTGCCATTGAACAAATTCGAACTCTACAAGCCATAATTCTTCCAACTAATCTTAATTGACCTTCTAATGCATTAGTAACAATTGTTAAAATAAACATTAATAAAACACATAAATATGCATTTTCAATTGTACTTTTTTCAGGTTCTTCAACATATTCTAAAATAAATTTTACCAAAGTTGCTGGAATATAAGTAAATGCAGCATGAATAATTGCATAAATAGTTGTAATTAAAAAATAAATAGCATTTGCTTTAAAAATTTTAATTGTAAAAGAACCTTTATATTTTGAAAAATCTTTATCAACATTTGAAGCATATAAACTTGGTTTAACATCATAAACATCTTCAGATTTAATATTAGTATAATAACCTTTTCTTAATAAATTATTCATAAAAGAAAAAAATAATTCTTCAATAATACTTGTATTTAATTCTGGTGCTGCAACTAAATTATTTTTGGCAGTTAAAATAATTGGTTCATCACCGATTTTATCAGTCCATAATAAAATCCATAAACTTGTTATACATAAAAATTGAATAGTTAAATCATTGAAATAAAAATTCTTTAATGCAATTAAATTAATACTTGATGCAATTAATTGTACAAAATATAATGTAGCTGAATGTCGCCATAATACATTTGATTGACAGGTTGTTCTAATTGTTGATAAAATTAATAAATAACCAGTTGAAAAAATATTTTCAAATCTATGAATTGTATATAATTGAATTAATAATAAAAAAATTTCAATACATTTCCTACCTAATCGAATACCTTTTTTTGTAGATCTACTTTGCCACCTGTGTGTTAATGCGTAGTGGATTATAAACAACAAAGAGCATAGAACTGATCCATCTAATAAAATGATTTGTGATAGATTGTTATATTGACTAAAATAGTCAATAAGTTGTATATTCCCCATTTATTAATTTAAAAAAGAGGTGTTTTTTTGATATGCTATTTGTTTGAAAGCAATGAGATGAAGAATAAAAATAGTGAATTTTATGAAAAATAAATAAGTTTTGTTTTGTTTTTGTGGTGGAAAAAAAAAAAAAAAATCAATAGTGCGTGAAACGGTTTATGCGGCTGTGGAAAATAAAAAAAATAGTAAAAGCTTGATTATTAGTACCGTTTTAAGCAGTACTAAGATTTCCTTCGGTAGTACTTTCCGGGGAAAGTTGAAACAGGCCCTATTAACCTTTGATTCGAGCGCAATAGCTTTAAGCGTTACTTAGGTAAGAGCTAAGAGTGATGATGACGCATCAACAGTAATAATAACTTGTGAAAGAAAAAAATCAACCAAACAATTACAAGATTCACAATCAAAACTTACCATGATGGTAGGTAAGTGGTACGGCTAATAACGTCGGGAATAAAAAGAAAAGTTTATACGATTGTACAATTCGAGTAAAATATCGATTCAATTTAATCTGTTTCCCTTTTTAGAAACTATAAAATTATTATAGTCTATTATAGTATACTTGGTAGAAAAACCCTTTAGGTTATCCCAATTGAGTTTTAAATGTAAGTTACGCATATATAAGATAGCTATAGTTTTTTCAGGTCGACTGCAAAACTAATCGAATGCATGCGCTGGCATATAATGGCATGATACTATCAATTGACAGTTCTATTACAATGTATAATCAATTGCCATGATTCTATTTTTATCATATACTACTGTATCATAAATTTAGGGGGCCAGCAGTACAGTAGTTGTCATATACAATGATAGTCATGGTGGACGGTATAACTTTTAATCCTACCATAAATCTCGAGATCCTATGGATCTAATATATGAAATCTCGGCACTTTACGAATTTGGATTCAGCTATCCCCCATATGTTGCTATCCCCCATATGTATATCGGGCTCGTCTTAAATTTAGGCTTATTATACAGGGTCATTGCAATAATTTCTGCAATTATACTAGCTATTACAATCTATAGAACCATATACGTGTATATACTGTATATGTATCTATCAATCTAATACTGTATCACTGATATACAGGCCTTAGGTATGTATCAACGTTAACTCTGCACATGTTTTTAAATTGCAATGAATTCACGATCGATATCACTATAGCTATAGCCGGGCCCTGAACTCATAAATCTCCATTACTATACAGTAGATATATTGTCACTCAATTGTTAATTATAATATTTGACTACTCAATGTATGATGCAGTATCACTTGTAACTGTACCACTATAAAAGTAAATCATAAAAAAAAATTAATGCTATTAAAAATAAATATAGTATACATGCATGCGAAATTATATATATATATATATACAAAAACTCTTATTAAAATTAAAATATCCTTCTAAGTTAAATAGAAAGTAATAACAGACCAAACCATTATTACTTGGCAAAGATCTCAACAATTCAAGAAGACCAGACCAGGTTGAAATTTGTTCTTTTAAAATTATCAATTATTCTGAAACTAGTTTTTTTTTTTTTTTTTCAATAATTTATAATGAAACACGAATTTTCCTAGCAGCTTCAGATGCAAAATGTTTTGAACCCACTTCATGATTATTAAAAAAAATCCATTCATCTCTAATTAAATGATATATATTAATTGTCCCACCAGAATAAGCATCTCTATGAGCAGCAGCTAATATAGATTTTTTACCCAATTCTAATGCTTCTTCCATTGAAATATCCCAATTATAACTTGAACTTAATACACCATAAGCATAATTTTGACCTGAACCCATTGAAAATAAATTATTACATAACATTGAACCATCAGTATCAATAAAATAAATTGCTGGATCATTTTTATCATATCCACATAATATTATACCTTCAGTTCTATTTTTATATTTTTGAAAAATTTTTGATAATAATCTAGATGCTGTTATAATTGAAATTTTTGATTCATTTGTTTTTAATTGATGTGATTTACAATATGATCCTAATAAATATTCATAAGATTCAGAATCTGCTGCTGTACTTGCCATTATACCTAATAAATATTTATTTAACTCAATTGAATTGTTACTACTGCGGTTATGAGAAGTTTGTGGTGGTAGACCATCTGCATTTGGTTGTGAATCAACTGCTATAACTATCCCACTTTGATATCTAAATGCTAATATTGTTGTACCATGAGCAATTTTTACTTTATAATTTGATCCATTATTTGACGGTGACTAAACAAAAATTGAATTTTTGAAAAAAAAATTCTCATATTAGTTATTAAATCAATTCTTTTATTTATAATAATTGGCATTGAAGGAATATTTAATACATCAATTTGGGTGTTTTTTTTTTATAATAATACATACCTGAGCCGTTGAAGAAGAAGGTGTGACTGAATATGGTGTATGTCGTGATGCTGAATAATTACCATCTTCATATTGTTGTTCCCAAGTGTTAGCATAACTAAGTTTTCTTGTTATATAATGCATTATCTATTTTTGTTTTTATATTTTCTTTTCTTAATTAAATCAATCAATTGGAGGGTATCGTATTGTGAAATCCAAATGATTTAGATCATAGATTGAATTGATTAATAGTGAGGCGTTGAATAGTAAATTTTTTTTAATCTGATAATACAGATAGGTAGTTTAAAACGAAAGAATGAAAAAAATGAAAAAAAAATTGCCACCATTTTTTGACAGGAATTGATTTATTATAAATAAGTATGAAATTTTTGAGGTTTAAAGGGAAAAATAAAATAAAAGACTGAGTTATATAGTACTTAGTGTAAATCATTGCAATATTTACAATTTGGTACAGCTTTGATTCAAAAAAAAATTTTGCATTTGGGGGGTTGCCTACACTACATACGTAATACTTATTTAGATTTACTATAGGATAATAAAAATAAAAAAAGCTTCCAGCTTTCTAGAAATGGCTAAGCTACTTTAAAAGAAAAAGGTTTGAATTATTGTTTATAGTTTTTTTACCATTCCATTCCCCCCAGCCCCTCACTTTTAAGATGATTCCCATGAAATATTAGGATATATTAGGATCAAGGAATTTCCATGATTCAATTGACTTATGATCGAATTGTAATATAATGATCATAATGTGTTATATCAAGATATATATATCTAATTTAAAGGACATCTTCGGAAAGGTGGTGTGACTATAAGGAACATGAAAAAAAAAATTGTTCTGAAAATGATGCATACAACTCATGAGGTATATGTTACCTTGCCGTTTTTTTTCTTATTATTTTGAGTGTACCACCACCTTTTTAGCCTCTTCATTGTTATAAATTTTCTTAATCAGATAAAAAAAAATATTAGTATTAATCAAAACCTTATTAAACATAGAATCATATCAAATTTATATAGCCGTATTGTGGAAACTCATAAATTAATAAAATTTAAATATAAGATTTATCCCAAGTGGGTTTAATCTCGGTGGCAAATTCTTTCCATCATCAATAACCTGGTATGATGTTTCAAATATGCATCAAATAAGTAGGATTTGATTTTTTTTTTTCGTACCAGGCAAAAAGAACTGAATTTGGCTATGAATCATTGAAAAACAAAAAATTTAATATCATATATACTGTAATGAGGAGAAAATAATAATGCAATGGATCAATGTTTACCGTTTAAAAGTGTTTTCAATTGATGTCTAATAGTTACTAACAACTAAGATTTTACCTAATGGATTTTACGGAACTAATGGTGGAAATTTACGGATTTAAAAGGAACGCCAGTGAAAAAATCTCGGGTGGCAAATATCAGATTCTTCAACCTTTTTTGATATATATAACATATATAGCTTTGCTTAAATAAGGTAAGTAGATTATTGATTGATTTATTCCAATGGTTAGGATTCCGATTTGATTAATATTTAATTCTGTTCTAACAAATTAGAATGTAAATAAATGTTCGTAATAGAAATGGCTGCTCCATCTATTAAATGTACTGTTTAGATACAGCAATACTTTCGATTAAGGACTGTAATTAGTTTAGCTAGCCTGTGATTTTGAAGATGTTATAAATAGATTAACTAAACTATTTAAATGTAATTGGTGTATCGATGGATACAACTATGAGATATGCTAGCTATTAATTATCAATTGACAAAAGGCCCAATTAACAATTACAACATACATAAGGTATATCTGAAGTAGCAGTTTCCTCAATAAATTTTGTTAAAATAAAATGAATACAAAAAAGTTCTATTTCTTTAAATTAACAAATAGACAAATGGGTAGTCAGGTCAAGCTCAATCAATCTAAATTTCATTGGCTTATTTAACTTGGACTGAAAAATTTTTGCATGTACAATTTTACCAACGCATCAATATTCAAGCTGTTGTAATAAAAGAAAAACGTGTAAAACACACGGGATTTAAAATTTCATAGTATTCATCCGATCCCGACATGGCTTTTTTTAGACCCTTTTAATTTGAGACACAATACCCATTTTTTTTTAACCCTCATCAACTACATGTAATGCGAGGATAGGAGATGGTAAAACGTTCATCTCTACGTTTATTACTAACTTTTTACATACATAGTTATTTCTATGTATGTATATAATGTATTTCGAATGTTGTATGGATTATTTCCGCAATATTTCTTTCTTGAAAGTTAACAGTACAATTACGTAGTAGTTCATATGATCAAGCCTAGGCATATATAGTGTATATAGAAAAATATATATTAATTAATAAATTTAAGTCAGCTTCGCTATTAATTGAGGAGATATGTCTACAGTTAATATAAACTTATATATAGTATAATACGAATGTAATTAATGAACGAGATACTTAAGATAATTGGTACATAGCGTTGACAATTCGATGACTATTAGCTTCTGGACTTATAAATTTAAATCAAACCCCAATTTTATATTTAAGGCTAGTTATAGCACACTTGGTTCTCAGCTTAGCATATTTCAACTTTTGAATTCTTAAGCACGGCTGATCCATACCTAAATCCATCGTTTCACTCTAAGTATAACTCAGCAAATATTCCTAGCTGCTTAGTAGTTTCATAGATTTATGATGTTGAAATATTCATCCTAGTCCATGATCCATCCATCCATCGACAGGTGATGAACTACCGCTGATCGATATATTAATATATTATCTAGCTATAGTACTCCGCAACTCCGCAAATTATCATGATGCTATACGCGTTAAAAGATACACGGCTCAAAATCTGATAGCTATAGATTGAATTTCAAGCCGAGCCGACTCTATATATCAGATTAAATTTTTTTTAAACTCATTTTTATGTTTTATAGTTTCTAGTTAACTAAGGAGTATAAATATTATATCAATTTCACCATCATAACAACAACAACAAATATTCCAAAGCAGAAGAGCCTTTTTAACTAAACCCCCTCAAGGATGAAAGATTAATAAAAAGGATATTCCTAGTTTATTTTTTAACCATTTCATCTCTCTTTACTGCATCATTCCCAAAATAAAAAATGAATTTAATTAATCAATGGAATTCAGAAAAATTTTCAAGATTTAGAGCGTCAACATGGTTTATTGTTAGTGTTATTACTTTTGCTGTCTTTTCAGATAATTTATTATATGTTATTATTATTCCTGTTATACCATTTGCATTTGTTGAAAGAATGAATGTAGCTGAACAAGATGTTCAATCATGGGTATCAAAATCATTAGCAATTTATTCAGCAGGAGTAGTTGCTGGTTCATTAGTATTTGGATATTTATCAGATAGATTAGGACATCGAAGATCATCAATGATTAGTGGATTAGCATTTATGCTAGCAAGTACACTTATATTATGTTTATCCAAATCTGTAGTATTATTTCAAATTGGTAGATTATTACAAGGATTATCTGCTGCAATTATTTGGTCTACTGGGATGGCATTAATTAGTGAAACTGCTCCACCTGATAAAATGGCAACAGTTATGGCATTCCCTGCAATGGGGTTAAGTATTGCAACTTTTATTGGTCCAATGTTAGGAGGTATTATTTATGATAGAGTTGGATATTATCCTGTTTATTATTTATGTTTTGCAATTATTGCTATTGATATTATATTACGATTTTTAATTTTAGAGAAAAAAGATTTGAATAAGAAACTATTTAAATTAGGAATTGAAGTAGATGAGGAAGAAGAAAAAAATGATTATAATACAACACATTCAGTTATATGGAAAGGATATAAAATTCCTCCAGTATTTGTATTATTATCATATCCAAGAATTTTAAATGTATTGTTCCAATCATTAATATTATCATGGACCATATCTGTATTAGATGCTACATTAACATTACACGTTAAAGGTTTATTTGAATTTAATTCATTAGCAGCAGGATTAATTTGGCTTGCAATATCAATACCATTATTTTTTGAACCAGTAGCAGGATGGTTTTGTGATAAATTTGGTTATAAATTAGTTAATGTAATTGGATTATTATGGGCAGCACCATTTTATATTTTATTAAGAGTTCCTGATCATAATTCCACTGGACAAATTGTTGTATTTATTGTACTTTTAGTGTTATTAGGATTTGGTTATGCAATTTTTTTTGCACCAGTTATGTCAGAATTAACAATGGTAATTTTAGATATTGAAAAAAAATTACCTGGTAGGTTTGGCCCAAGTAAAGGTTTTGGTCAAGGTTATGGATTATTTAATATTTTTTTTGCAATTGGTGCAATTATTGGACCATTTTATGCTGAAGCTGCTAAAAAAACTGGTGGTTGGAATTTATTAACATTAATTTGTGGAATTATTCTTTTTGTTACTATTATTCCTGCTGGGTTATTTACTGGTGGTGATTTGATTAAAACTATTAAAGATAAAAAAAATAATACTAGTAATGATAACAATGTTGATGAAGAACAAGGTGGAAATGAAAATGAAAATAATAAAACTAATGATAATCAAAGTGCGGCTGATAATGTCTCTCATTTGTCCCAAAGCTAAGAAAAACAAACCCAAACCTATTCTAATTAATTTTTCTATTATTTATTTAATTTTCTTTATATAGACAAACACAAGCTATATCTATTTAAACGCTAATTTCCTAGAAGTAAAAATATTTCGCTATATATAATACCATATTACTCCAAAATGTACTCAATGAGAATACCTAAATGTACACCAGAAAGAAGTGCACATTATGGTAGATATCATCAAGCACCAACAGCTATTCAAACTAGAATTCCATCTGATTCATCATCAACTGAAAAATTCGATTATGAATTTTTATATCAAGAAAGTGAAAGACAAAAAGCATTATTAGAAGATGAAAGAAATGATTTATTATTACAAAATGAAAAATTAATTCAAGGAATGGAATATTTTGAACAAACTAGTAAAGAATATGAAACTGATTTAAAACAAGCATATGATAAAATTGAAAATTTACAACAAAATTTAGAAATTTTATTAAATAATGATGATAATAATACTAATAAAGAATTGAATTATTTAAAAGATGGTATTAATTTTTTACAAAAACAAGCTAGAGATCCTTCAATAACTTTAGAAAGATTAAGTGGTAGTATTGAATCTTTTGATATTGAAAATAATGATAATATTAATTATTTTGATACAGAAATTTTAAGAAAAGAATTAAAAGAAGCCAAATCAAAAATTATACCATTAGAACAATATCAATTATTAGTTAAAGATTTATTTGAAGCAGCTAAATTACAACCAAATGATAATACTGATAAAGTATCAAAATCAAAATATGAATTAGCAAAAGAGAAAATTAAAGAAAAAAATAAAAAAATTACATCATTGTTAAAAAACATTCAATATTTGGAAAATAATAATAAAGGATTATGTGAAGAATTAAAGATTTTAAAAGAACAAATGGATATTTTAAAACAATATCAATGTAATCATGATAATATTATGACTGAAAGTGAATTAGAATCTTTAAGACAAACAAAATCTTATCATGAACAACAGATATCTAATTTACAAAAAAAAGTTGATTATTTAACTAATGTTGTTGGATATTATAAAGAAAATGAAAGTTCATCTGATAAAGATACTGCTCCTTTAATAAAACCAAATAAATCATTTTCATCAAAATCTATTCATTCATCTCGTTCATCATCATCAAAACATTTATAAATTATTATACATAAACTATATATAGCTATTTAGAATAAATCCTACAACACTTCTATAACTTCATCATCACTATCTTGTTCAATTTCTTCAAGTTTTTTCTTATCTTCTTCTTCTTCATCTCTCATAATCATATTAACTAATCTTTCACAAGGTTCTCTAACAATATCATCATCTTCATCAATATTTTTATGTAATTCTCTAATAACTGGATAAACATTTTTTTCTCTAAAAAAATCTCTTGATTTTCTATGAGCACATAATAATAATAATGATTCAATATGAGTTGCAATAATATTACTATCAGAATCTCGTTTCTTTTCAGGAGGCATAAATTGTAATTCATCTGGTAATTCTAACATTTCATCATCAGTAATTTCATCTTTACCATCAATTAATGGTCTTAACAAATAAGTTAATAAATCAATTTCTTCATCAAATAAAAATTTTTCATGAACTTCTGTATCAAACAATGCATTTTTAATTGTTGAAGCAACTCCAGCTCTTCTAATTTTACTTTCTTCATATTGTGTAAAAACTAATAATTTTGTAATTGGTATAACATTATCATAATCTTGTTCTTTAATAAAATAATCTCTACCCTTTTTAAATCTTGAAAAATCTGCAAAAAAATATGATAAATAATCAAAATTTGCATATTGATTTAATTTTCTATCAGCACCTTTAACAAAACAATCCATTAAACAATCTAATAAATTATCACTTTTAAATGCATCTTCATCTGAAACTAATTGAATATATTCTTCTTTTTTAATTTCATCACCTTCTTTATATTCTCTTGGTTTTGGTGCTAAAGGTTTCCATCTTTTTTTATCCATTAAACTACAAATATTATCATTTTTACCCAAATTAACTAATAAAATACATAATAAATCAGCATTTGGATTTCTTAAATCAGTTGCTAAATTGGCAATAAAATAAACAAATTCATCATCTGTTGCTAACATTTCTAAAACTTTTGGATCATCACATAAATTAATTAAAATTTTTAATGCATGTCCAACTGGTCTATAATCATTTTCTTGTGAAATTTTTTTAATATCTTTAATTGGTTGATAATCATTACCTTTAAAAATAAAAGTTTGTAATCCTTGTGAATAACCAACTAAATTTTCTAAAGCAACATGTCGTAGGTTTCTTTGTTCGTGATGTAAAAATCCAACCAAATCTAATAAATCTTGTGACATTTTGTTTTTACCTTGATGTATTTTGATAAGAAAAATTGAAAAAAAATTTTGGTGATGTGAAATTTTTCAGAGATCTTTGAGATGATCTTGCTTAAGCCCCGTGATGAGTTTTACCCGCATGAGGCTGAAAATATTACAAAAAAAAACTACAGTATTAATATTAAAAAACTAGTTAAGCTTTAGAGGCTAGTTTAATGATTCTATTATTATTATAAGCAAGAGAATTCGAAAAATTAAACTTTAGAAGTAGTTATGCAAAATTAGATACATAGCCATTACAATTCTACCCCGCTAATCAAACCCATCCAACAAGTTTACAGAGATACCCGAAAAAGCAGTAATCACGTTCTTAATCCGGCTTGAGAATCTTATACCTGTCAAGTATGAAAAAGACGTTGAACTCCGATCCGACACGTTTAGTTTAAGCGTAGTGATTTTTTTTAGTTGGTAGACTACCACGACAAAAACAACATAATTTCACCACCACTCCTTTTTTTTTTTTTTATATATTTTTTTTTTTTTTCTAAAACAGAAATATATAATCACAACATCCCCCTCTTTTTTTAAGCATTTCAGTATATTATACTGGTAATATAAAG